>PVJC01033521.1:0-19337 GCA_004026665.1 Murina feae | reverse complement strand
CCTCAGATGCGGCTGGGGGCAGGTCCCCAGTGGCCACACACACACACACACACACACACACACAAAAGGCGCCTGGCAGACTGGGGCCATCATAGGACATCCACTGAGGGGTCCCAGACTGTCAGAGGGCACAGGCCGGGCTGAGGGACTCCCTCCACCCCGAGTGCACAAATTTTTGTGCACCGGGCCCCTAGTATATGTATAATTATGATTGTTTTTTGGTATTTTCCATTATGATTTTCTTTTGTATTTTTGCCCATTTAGATAATACAATTTTTTGTCTGATGATGTTCCTTATTGAACCTCTTGCCCATTTTTCTGTTGAGTTACCTGCCTTTTTTTTTTTAACTTGTTAGAACTCTTTATTGTTTTGAATATGATGCCTTGATTAGTTTTATGTGCTTGGCTTTTTTACTTTTTGAGGATGACTTTTGATGAACAAAAATTCTGAATTTTTGTGTAGTCATATTTATCTATTTTTTGATAATAAGTGCTTGTTGTATCCTGTGTAAGAGATCCTTCCCTACCCCTAGGTTATGGAAACATTATTCCATATTATCTTCTAAAAGCTTTATTTATTTTTCACATTTGGTGTATAGTTCACCTGGAATTGATTTTTGTGCATAGTAATTCTTAATTAACTTCTTAGTACTCCTCTGCCTTCAAGATAGTTTTTATATTTTGCATGGATTTTCTGGCTGTCCTCAGCATTGATTGGTCTAAATTACATAGTTTACCATTTGCAGAGCAGAAGTCTCTTCCAAAGTTTTAGTTTCACTTTAACTTCAAATCAGTTTGTTCTCTAAACAGGTTTTAATAAATGTTTGCTACAAAAATAAAATAAAAAAGACTGAAAAATATATAGATTCATAGTTTTTTCTATTTTAAAAAAAAAAAATGAGATCAAAAGAGAAGCTTGTTTCATCAGTGTTTCTCTTAAGTATAAAATACTGTTTGACAACTTAAAACTTGCTACATAAAATAAACAATTGTACTACTTGCAGGATAATTTTAGAACTTTAATCATGGTAAATTTTCAAATTAAAAAGCATCTACTATTGAACATTGACTTTGCTGATAAAAAACAGTTTACCAATGGTAATAGCTGCCTCCCTTTCTCTGTCTTTCCATATATTTAAACCTCTTTTTTGGCTAGAGATGGGACTGTGTGCAAACCACATCCAGAATGCTTTTAGTTTGTGCCACAAAATATGAAGAAAATGTTTTCAGTTTATGGCAACTAGATCCATGACATATGATGCTCCAGGAACTGTTTTTACAGTGCACAAGATGCACGCGAATGGAATAGCAAACTCACATGATTATTGGCAAGGGAAAACTGGCTACGTGGCTGATGTTAACTTTGCTTTTTTAAGGCAGCCAGATCAAGAAATGTCTAAAGAATTTGAGACTGTAACAAGAGATGATTTTCATTTATTAAAACACAGCCTCGGGAAGCCATGGGAAGGCAGTTTCTTGTGAACCATTTACAGCTTCGAGAAGGAGAGCATAGTGTAGGCGCCAGAGAGGAAAACCTGACGTGGCCTCCAGGGAATGTTGCCAGGGGAAGCGCACAGCACATGGTGAGGGAGAGGCTCCTTGTCCCGCTGTCACCAGAACTCCACCTTGCCCTGCTGTTTCTGTTTCTGAGGTTCACAATGGAGGGGAGCTTGGTTATAGCCAAGATATTAGGAATAAATGTGAGTACGTGGAGTTATGGCTCTCAAGCCACCCACTTCCTTCCTGCCCAGCCCTTGCTTATACCATTCTCTTTCTCTTTTAAAATTAACGATTAGCCAAAGTGTGGTCTGAAGATCCCTCCCCACCTGCCATCCAGACCCTTTCAGGGGGGTCTATGAGGTCACAACTATTTTATTAATACTAGAGTGATATATGCCTTGTAAACTCATTTTCTTATGATTGTAGAGTTTTCCAGATGCTACATGACATATGAGACTACAAAAGATTGAATGCAAAAGCAGAAATTAGGACCCAGCTGTTGTCTCTTAAGCAAGATATTTGAAAAATGTAAAACAATGGCGCTTTTCTCAAATTTTTATCTTTTAAAATATTTTTAATTTTAAAATGTGTTTTTTAAATATGGTTTTATTGATTGCAGAGAGAAAGGGAGAGGGAAAGAGAGATAGAAACATCAATGATGCGAGAGAATCATGGATCAGCTGCCTCCTGCGGGCCCCACACGGGGGATCGAGCCTGTAACCTGGGCATGTGCCCTTGACTGGAATCGTACCTGGGACCCTTCAGTCCGCAGGCCGTGAGGCTCTCTCCACTGAGCCAAACGGGCTAGGGCTGTATTTTTAAATGAATACTTAGGAATAAATATTTTAAATTTTCCATAGTTTAATTTTTAATACAGTAAATATTGACAGTTATGAGCCAAATAAACTAAAGCTCTTTAGGGTCCTTAATAATTTTTAAGAATCTGAAGAGATCCTAAGGCCAAAATGTTTGAGCATCACTGCTTTAAGTCCTGTCAGTTCCAGAGGAAATCCTAGTTTCCATGAGGGCTGCATAGGTCATCTGCCCATTGTTTTCACATCTAGGCCATTGCATTCCTGAAACTTCTGTGCCACACGATTTAGCGCTTAGTTTTTGTGGAATTGCTTCCTGTGCTAGTTTTCTTCTTCTTATCAAGAGTGTAAGACTGCTGAGGACAGGGATATCTTAAATGAGAGTTGTTAAGACATCCACAGTACGTATTGCTATGCACAGCATAAACAGTTGGTAATTACGATTATTATTATTTTCAATATCAATATTAAAAATTTCCAAACTCACTGGTTTATTGGAGAGCCAATATGCATTTACAATTTTTTGAACAGCCTTAATAGAAATAGCTACTTGATTAAAAACAACACTACATAAAATCAACATACAATATGGAAAAGGATTAAAGGTTTTTTAATCATAAATTGTCAATAAATTGGCTATAAAAGCTGAGTATGTTAATCTGTTTAATTTTTACGTGACCAACAATTGCTGTAAAACCTGGCCGTAGGCCCTTGCTCTGGAAAACACTGAGCATAGTGCTGGGCACTTAGTAAGCGTTCAGTAAAGTTGGTTGAGTTGAATGTGCTGTTTCAGTAGCTGGCCTAGCTGGTGGCCTCTGCTGTTCTTGTGGCAGGCAACTGTTACTCCCTGCTCCCACCTCCCGGCGTGCGTAGGTCTTCAGAAGTTAGCCTTGTTTTCCGAAGCCCTTTCTGTTAAGGAAGAAATTGACAAATTGTCTTGGACTAAGCTAAAGGGCATTAGGTAACTGACCGAACTAGACTAGTTAGTAGCTCAGTAGCTGAAGGTAAGGCACATGGCCTTATTTTCATCCCTGCTGCAGATTACATTTTTTGTTGTTGTTTTTTTTAAGCAACACTCTCTGACTTACAAGATATAAGAATGAATTTAACAGTTTTATGTCAAGGTCCTGCTGTTATTCCCAAAGTTTCCTTCACAGCTTCTCCCTGGAAGTCTGAGGGTCCCATACAAGTAGCACACTGCCTTGAGGCCCAAGCATTATTTCACGTGGTGTTCCTAGAACAGAGCATGATACCTAGCAGGTGGCTCTTCACTGAGTGAATGATGAGTGAATGAAAGGAAATTTGTACTGTGGCCCTGGATAAACTATTATAACTTACAAGCAGCATCCTTATTTGAATAAACTAAGAATATTATATTGAGTTGACTTTATTTTTCCCCTGCAAAGTAACTGTATTTATTCCATAAGAATTTATGGGGATGTTCTTTGTACTAGTACTGTTTTAAATGAGGTCATGCAGTGATAAATCAGACTTATAACTTGGTAGTATAAACAACATACACAAGCCTTGGAAATATATACCAAGTTCAGTTGCTAACTCAGAGGAAGGATCCGTCCACATCACCTATAGGAAGAGAGAGGAGTCAAGAAAGACTTGATAGAAAAGGCTTCCCTAAGCCTGCATCTTGAAGGTTGAAAAGAAATTTGCCCTGTGAGAGGAAAGGCAGTTCCAAGTGAAAACAGCCTGTACAAAGTTACAGGCACACGAAACCATGAGGTGCGTAAAGCAATGGGGTTTTGTGAGTTGAAGCTGAGAGGTGAACAGGTACTAGGCCTTGTAACAGTATCATGCATTGGGAATTGGATTTTATCTTGAGGATGGATGAGAGATACTGCAAAGGCACTGTGGGTTTGCATTTTATACAGGTAATTCTAATGGCAGTGGAGGTGGGGGTGGGTCTTGAAGGTAAGAAAATCAATTAAAAAAAAGAACACAGTTGGAATAAACATGGTGAGAAACTCTGCCAGAACTAAGGCAAGAGGAATAAGGAAGAAAGTATATACTGAAATAATGTATGTTTGGTGAGAGGAAGATGCTGATGAGATCCCAGATTTTTTCTTTCAGTGGGATGATAGCATTTCCAAGGGAGGCGGAAGGTGACCCGCTTTGGGGGAGGATTATTTTAGTTACGTTGTGTTTTAGGGGCCCATGGATGTAAGGCAAAGAAAACTATTGACATGAGGTAGTTGTATAGATGTCTTCGAAGATTGTCACAAAGATCAACACTGGGGAGAGACTTGTGAGTCATCAAGATACAGGTAGTAGTTAAATCTCTGGGAGAGGATAAGGACATGTACATAAAATAGAGAATGGAAAGGATGACAGATCCAGAGACAGAGAAGCATTGATCAGACCGTCAAACCTCAGAGGGAAGGCAGGGAAGGGTGAGGGAAAGTGGGAGAGATCAACCAAAGGACTTGTATCCATATATATAAGTATAACCAATGGACAGAGACACTAAGGAGTGGGGTGAGAACATGAGCAGGGGGATGGGGAGGCAACAGGGGGATAAGGACACATACATAATACCTTAATCAATAAAGAAAAAAAAAGGAAAGGATGAACGCCTGAGGAATATACCAGTAATGAAAGGACAAATAGAGAAAGACTGTCCAGCAAAAGAAACTGGTAAGAAATGGTCTAAGAGGTGCAGAACTAATTAATTTGGCCCCTTCTGTGTGGTAAAGGGGCTAAACATGTTCCATGTCAGTTTGGGCATCAGAACTAGGCTCAATCTTTGAAGCTAGGAATTGAGTTTGGTTTTCTTACCACAGTCGCTGTCTCCCCAACTCCCAGGTACAGAAGCAGCAACTCCTCACCCAGCCCCAGCCTGCCCGAGATGGGAATCTGAAAATCAACAGTATTGACAAAGGCCTTGGGCTGGCTGCAAATTCAGGGAGGCAGGAGATCTCAAACAGCCAAGAGACCAGGAACTAAAGAAGGCGCCCCTGGCCCAGTGGCTCGATCTCTCTGCCACTTAATTGCCAGATAGGAAAGGAACTTCCAGATGACAGAGTTTCAGGTCTTTCTGATTTTTAAATGCCCAAGTTAAAGCAAAACCAATGAATAATATTCATTGTATTTGTCAACGGGGACTGTCAGGGAAAGAAATCAAATTGCAATGATAAGTGAATGAGAGAGATAAGGACATTGAGACCACAAATAACATTTTCTTTTTATAAAAGCTTGACTGGGAGAGGAAAGAGGGGAGGGAGGACACAAAAGCTTGAGGAGGTTACAGATTAAAGGGGCTAACTTTAGGAATGGACAGACTTGAACATTTTTATAGAATTTCCAAAGTGTCAAACTGAAGTAGAACTGACTTGAAACTGCAAAGGTCGTGGAACAATGGTCACTTGTGTATTGGTGGCCGAATAGACCCATTTACCTATAGCAATGCTCCCTCAAGCGTTTGTTATTATTTGTGTTACTTCATTAAATAGGCTCCTTCTTGCCCACTTGAGCTGGCTATGCTGCTTACAGAGCTGCACTTGTGGTGTCCTCCTGGTCCATGCTCGCGTCCTGGGAACACATCCCGGCCTCCTTGCTGGTGTTTTGTTCCTCCCTCACATCTGTGGCTTCACTTAAGACATCTTTTCCTGACGTCATGCTTGAAGTTAGACCAGTTGCCAATGACATAGGCAGTCTGGGTTTGCAATGTTGTTAGTGACTCAATTAAAAGTTTATAGCATATTCTTAGTAGTCTGCAACCCAAAATATTATGTTAGATGTCAAACAGATAAATAGTGGTGAGTGTTGGGAACACTGAGGTTGGGGGAGAGAAGATAGCCTTATCTATGTTATTTGAGTTTTTTGATATGAGAATTAAATTTAAAAGAATTATGGTACTCAAGTTTGAAAATGAAATCCTACCATATCAGAAGCAATATTAATATAGTTTTTTTAATATGTATTTTTAAATTTTCTATATTCCCTAGGAAAGATGCAGTTTTAATTACATTCTGTCAGTTTAGTTATGTGCTTGGCTGTGGAGGAACTCTTGAAATCTCCTTGCAGTTTAGTTGGTCCTGGGGGTTAATTTAGTCCAAGATCCATCCACTTAGCCTTCCCAACCCCTGTGTAAATTCCAAGGCCAACCTGGTTATCCTGCAATAGAAGAGAGAGAGAACTGGAGTGGTTCACCTAGTTTACTGCTTCGGCTGTACATGATCAGATAGTAGGATTACAGTATATAGTCCTGAACATTTAAAACTGATACTTTGAAGGAATTTGCTATTACTCATACCTTAGAAGGAAAGTAGTGCTGTAGATAACTTCAACTGGATCATTTCAAATGTTGATTTTAGAATTAAATTTTATGTTTATATTGAGTATGAGTTCATCTGATACACAGGTTCACAGCCCTGTGGAGAGTAATGAAGCTGGTTTCCAGAGTACTTGGAATACTGCCCAGTTTCCCTTGCCCGCCTCTCCACTGCTTTAACTCCTTTTCTCTCACTGAATGTCAGCGTCTGGGACCAGCTTCCAAGCAGGCAAAGGACCAAGCTGGCCACTGTGTCCTAAGCTTGTCTGTTAACAAAATATGCAATTATGAGCTACTTTATGAAGTTGGTACAGAGTTTAGACTACTGATAAGTCTAGAGAAGTGGTCCTGTTTAGCCTGAGCAGAAACTAATCAGAACAGAGAACTGAAAATTAGTCATTGTCATCTGGATGGTTTATAGTTGATAGTTGACAATAAATGAAAAAATCCAGTCTGTCTCTGAGGTACTGGAGGGTCGCACATAACCGCATAGCTCACATTCTCCGTGAGGGCCAGACCCATCTTGGAAGTTGTAGCCGGCTTCTTCCATTTTCCCCAGTGCCTTTTATTTAATGGGAAAGCATCTGTGTTGAAGGACTGGGGTATAGGGATCATGTCAGAATTTAGTGAAGCTTATGTTTATTAAACTGCTACCTGATATCAAATTCAAAGATGTGTAAGACATAGATCTTGTTTTATTGAGTGAAGTAAATAGACCCATGGATATTACCAATATTATATGGTATACATCAGAGGAGGAACACTTAGTGGAGCCAGGGAGGGTATAGAAAACTTGAAAACAACACCCGAGGCAGATCTCAAGAGAGGAGTCAAAGGGAATTAGGCAAAGGGTCCTCAGAGACATCAGTGCAAAGAAATCATGTGGGCAAGGAAACCAATAACAATCCATGTGAATAGAATGTGAAGTGACGATGCAGTTAAGAGAGATCCTGAATTTTACCCCGAAAGTAATGGGTAGTTCTTGAGTGAATTTTGGCAGTGATATATTCAGAGATCAAATTTGCTTTTTAGAGTTCGCTGGGACAGTGATGTGTATAGTAGGAAGATAGGGATAATACTAGTAATTAAAGTATTACTAATACTCCCTACACAGCACAAGTCCATCTAAGATTTGTTTATTCAAACACTTAAACAAGGTAATATAGAGGTGATGGCAGATAAGGGGGCAGCAGATGTTTTCAAGTTACACTGAAGTACCACCTCAAACATTTTGACATAATGTAGGACTAAAGCTGTAATTTACAGTCTGTAGCCATGGGGAATGGAATTCACTTTCTTGGACAGAAACATTGATTGTGAAACTAAGGGGCCGACTTCCAAACAGTGACAAGCTTTCTGGCATAGTGTGGATGCTAATTGCAGATAACATTTCTGCCAGTCTTGTCTGGCATTGTCTGCCCACCTATATACACACAGAGATCCAACCTTGAGCAGAATATCCTTCTGATGTTCGTTTTTGCCATTGTAAAATGAAGTGACTGGCTTGAGGTCTCTAAATGTCTATTAATAAATGGCTGTCATTTCATATATTTTGATGTATATTCATAGGTATGTAAATATGTATTTTACATATATTAAGAGACATTTCATCTTGAAATGAAAAAAAACATTTCGCAGCATTTGTTAGCATCTTGCTATGATCTGATTTGATTTTTAAGAGGCCATTCCAGCCATTATTTCGGAATGGATTGGGGAGGAACAAGAATAGGCTCCAGGAGGCCAGCTAGAAGGCCTTCACAAGTGAGAAATGATGATGGCAATGAAAATGAAGAGTTGTAGGAAGATCTGAGATACATATGGTGAAAGCACAAATGACAGAACTTGCTGATGGCTATGAAAAGACTGGGGTAGAGTGGGAAATCCAAGGTGATCTGAGGTTCTGACCAGCAACTGGGTGGAGGATGGTGCCTTGTTTGAGACAGTAGAGATACGGAGAATACAGACTGGGCAGGGGATGAAGAGGGCAATTTGGGATGCAGTATTAAATCCTAAGTGATTATGAGACATCCTCACATGAAATGGAGAAGTTGAAAAGATAATTTGCTATTTTTATGGTAGGACATAAGGGTAAAATAAATAATAAAGTATAATATAGGTTTTAATGTTTCTTCAGCAAGTATTTTATATTTCAGTTCATATGCTTAATAACCACTTGCCTTTATTGAGTATGTGGTTGGTGCTGCCCTATACTAAGTGTTTTACACATATTTTACTTAAACTTCCAAAGAACCCTCTGAGAAAGATGCTGTTACTGTTTCCAATGTTGAATGAGGAAGCTGAGGCTTGACAGGTTAGGCTGTTAGCTGGTAGATCAGTGGTTCCCAACCTCTTTTTGGCCATGCCCCACCTAAACATCTCTTAAATCCTGCCCCCCCCAATGACATTTAATTCTTATTATTCAAAAAGTGAACTCTTATTCACATGGAGGAAGCCTCAAAGGCCATTAACTTGGTCGAACTTGGCATCCATGAAAGAGAAAAATAAAAGAATGAAAGGACAATTGAAGTACTAAGAAAGAAATCACTACGAAAGTGTTTAAAAAATAAAATGAAGTGATACGAAAAAATAGCGAATAACGTTTTAAAACACGTAATAGCTGAAATGCATAAATATGTCACAGTGTATATTTACATATTGTATATGAAGCCCCAGAACCATAAAAAATGCAAAAAATTCACTGTTAATAACTCGTTCTCGAATTCCCCCACTTAAAAATCAAATTGCCGCCCTAACTGGTTTGGCTCAGTGGATAGAGCATCAGCCTGCGGACTGAAAGGTCCCAGGTTCGATTCCAGTCAAGGGCATGTACCTTGGTTGCGGGCACATCCCCAGTGGGAGGTATGCAGGAGGCAACTGATCAATGTTTCTGTCTCATCGATGTTTCTGACTCTGTCCCTCTCCCTTCCTCTCTGTAAAAAATCAGTAAAGTATATTTTAAAATAATAATAATAAAAATCAAATTCCCCACCCCTATCGGGCGTGTGCCCTATGTTGGGAAACTACTATGGTAGATGGAGAAGCCTGAATTGGTACTAGGCTGCCTGAATTTTGAACTTGTGTTCTGCCACTTGCTATGGCATCTTGCTATGAGTGTGTGGCTTATTGTGCATTTTCTCTCTTTTCAGGGTTTTGGTTTTTGCACTGAATGTAGTCTAGATTCATCTTCACGGGCGCGTGTTGCCCCAAAATACTGTCAGAGGTAAGTTTTAAAATTTCTTTTTACCCAGTATTACTAGTAGCATTGAATGGGAGAGTCTTCATCTTAATAAGAAGAAAAGTACCTCTTAGCGTCATTACTTATTACCAGAGTTCTTACAGAAGGGTATTTAAAGTGCTCATCACATCAGCCCTTTGCATTTCTGCATTGGTAGGTCCTCTTAAAAAAGCATTTGTATTTAGGTTGATACTGATATTTGGTGCCTCGTCGTTTAATAAAGCTGGAATTTGTCACTAGGATTTAGCAATTCCACAGTTTTATGCGAGTGTTCCCCTACTCTGTCCCTGCTGCAGTCTGTAGTCCACATTACTGCCCGAGTCAGCTTTCTACATGATAGATTCACTCATGTCAGTCCTTTGCTTAAACAGTTCTCATGGCTCCCAGTTGCTACAGACGTCACCCTACAAACCCCTTTTAAATCTTAATTGCAGTTAACATCTCTGGCTTCTTCCTTACTGAACCTCTTTCTGTAAGCCTTTTTGACCCCCCAGATAGTTAGTTCTTTTTCACAGCTTTGTGCCTTGGTTGATACTTTGCTCTTTGCCAGAGTTAGGAAGAGGGGAGAATGCAACTACACTCTTCCTTCTTGTATCTTTTCTACTGTCCCCTTCTCGACTCTCTTGGGAGATTTTTTTTTCATCCTCTGTTCTAGGAGCACCTGTCATTATTACAGTAACAAAGCGTTCATTATTTTACATTAGAGTTGTTTATTTGTATTATGTGTCTTTTACTAGTCTATAAACCCTTTGAAACTTCTTGGAAAGGAACTGTTTTTTTTTAGTGCCTGTTGGCTGCTCCTGGACACCTTGTTCAGTGCTATACATATATTATTTAATCCTTAAAGCACTACCTCCTGACCAGTTTTATGGGTAAAAATAATGAAGATTAAAAAGCTAAGTAGCCCAAGATTACACAGCTAGTAAGTGTCAAAGAGTAATGATTTTGCCCGTTCAAAACCAGTGCCTATTGTACTACACCACATTAGCCTAGCTCCATCTGGCATGTGGTTGGGACCCAGGAAATATTTATTGAATTGCCATCTATTGCCGTTTAAGTGAAAAGGACTTTAGTTCATTAATCCAGTCATTCCTACATGGAAATTTATTGAATTCCCATTAAATACAGGTACACAGTTTTAAATAAACTGTGAATATAGAGTTTAATGAGATATAGTGTCTGGTACTAAAAGGTTAACAGTCTAATAGGAAAGGCATTTATGCAAGCAAATAAATCCAATAAAGTTGCAGATCCTAATAACAGGGTTCAAATAAGAGCCACTGGGGACACTGAAGAAGAAATCATCAGCTCTGCTTAGAGGTGGATCAGGAAATCCTTGCTAAAAGCTGTGTCTTAATGGGAGCATCAGGGGAGGAAAGGGCATAGGGAGTAAGTAATACGAACAAAGCCATGGACACCTGAAACAACCGGGCATATTTGTGAAGCTGTAAGTAGCTCACAAATGGTATGGTTGGAGCAGAGGGAACAAAAAGGCCTGGCTAGTGACACTGGAGATCAGGTGAGGGCTGGATTCTGGAAGGCTTTGAAAATATCCGTGTGTTCGCCACCTTTAAGAGGAGGCCGAGCACAGATGCGGTATGACGTCACTCATATATTTGGTCTTTAACATTTGTTGAGTCCTGCCCTGTGTGTGCTGAAGCACTGTGCCAGGTCACAACTCTCTGTCACTTACCGTGTAGGGCAAATTGATGACAGCTCTGAGGTGAAATGATGTGCTGAAGCAGAAATGAAGTGCTGATGTCGGCACGGCATTCCTGACAGCTTTACCGCCTCTTGTTCACCCCTCCAGTTCATGTTCACATATGTGGACTTTGTCACGGCCTTTTCATCACTCTGTTAGCACCGATACCCTGGACCCTAAGTCTCTTCCCACGTGGAACCCCTAGCTTGACCATATACTTCTGCATTGCCTGATTCTCCCTCCATTTTGTCAAAAGGACAGTAAAACTGACCTAGAACCTTAGACACAACTATTAGCTGTGCCTTCAGATAAGAATGTCATCAAGACTTTTTCAAGAAACACATTAAAAAAATATTAAGGGTAGTTTCAAAACAAGAGAATGAGAGCGAGCAAATTAAATAAAGGACAAAGAGAAAATAGGTATCGGTATGAAACATAGTAAATAGGCAGATGATATGGTGTTAATCAGGAAGGATTTTTAGAAACACAAAATGACTGAATATTAGAAGGCTGGAAATGTGTGGAGAGAATGGAAAGACCGTTTGCCTGAGTGAAGGTTCAGCATTGTCCCCACAGGCACCATCCACATTCAGCCACCAAGTTGGAATTGAAAGGAGCCCACTAAATAATATTCTACTTCCTGTCTACATTCTGAAACAATGGAGATAGACGACGAAGGAGTAAGACAGGCAGAGAACAAAATTTCACTTTTATTATAAGTTGCCATGGGAGAACTGGCTCATCTTTGAACTCCAGAACTTAACAGGTTCTCACCCAGCAGCACTCGTCTGGGATAGACCACCTCAGAGAAGGAAGGAAGGAGCAGAGCACAGTAGGTACCCCCAAGGGAAAGGGGAGGGAAGGGGTCGACTCCGCAAGCACAGTTTCCTCCTCTAGGCTCACAACAGGAATCAAGGATATGATAAGACCAGGAATAGCAAACAAACTGATACCACCCTCTGTGGAAGGGAGCATCAAGAGTGAGGAGGAAGTTTTTCTCCTCTAACACTCAGCAGCTTTTGTCTCTTACACAGTAAATGTCAGTCAGCTGGGGTCTGCCTATCTCCTTTAGGTCAGGGAGGGTCTCAGGACCATCCTACTCTCACTTTCATGAGGATACCACCCCACTACCAATCACTGTCCTCTTGGGACCATCTATAGATTTTGTTCCCAGAAGATTCTAAAATGGATCAGAATGGTATACAAATTATATGAACTCTAAGGCTAAACAAAATCATTTTAGCACTGTCCTCACCACCACCAAATTTAAAAAGCAAGCCTACGTCCAGCCCAAGAGCAGATAAAGTTTCGTTCCCTGAGCAATACTCTGTCTTGCCAACGATTGTAGCAGAGACACATTGGTATCTGAGGGAGGGAAGAATGGGCGAGGTTCTCTTGGTTTGAGCCTCACCAAGATACCGTTAGTCCATGCCAGTGTCCAGAATATATGACCTGGACACAGCCACCATTTGGTACATTCTGCCAGCAAGAGGTTAAATCTGAAACTGTCTTTATTATATCTGGGGGAAAAAACAACCAGTGCACATGTTTTCTCTTTTAAAGATTACTATTCGAAATATCAAATAGTATTCCTTCTCACAAAATGTAGATGTTTATAGTGGCAGCCTCAGCTGATGAGGATATGATAAGGAAACAGATTCCCAATTTTCCTCTCTTCTTCTATAAGCTCCCTCCCTCCCTGTCTGCCTCTGTTCGTCCCTCCCTTCCTCTCTTCTTTCCTTTCCTCATTCTGTGAAGTATTGTGAGAAACCTCTTTGAATTTCCCCCTTTGAATTGCCTATGTAAGCCTAGCACAAACAATTTAAACCAGAAGTTCACTGGTTTTATAGCCCATGTGCTATTTCAGATTTAGTTGCCTTCCAGCTTATATGCATCAAATAATTGTTCTCACTAATATCTAAAAGGCCTGTATGAAGAAAGTATTTTTTCCTAAAGTCTAATCATCTTTGTCTCAGCCATGCCTTCTTAGGAAAAGCTGTGTCTGCATAATTCAAGGTCAGTCATCAGCCTTCTGGGCTTTGAAGCTACCCAGGCCTGCTAATGCCCTATTCCCTTTGCTGAGGCCAGCACAGCTGGCATTTGCTTGGTAGGCCAGAGTAGCCAGTGTATGCTGAGACCACTTGTGCATCTGACATTTAGATGAGCTTTCAGTACTACTGCCATGGCAGAGTGTGGCTTGTTTCTTTGCTGAGGCCGGCAAAGCCCCCAAGCCTTCGCTAAGGCTTTATGTACCGGTACATGCAGCCTGTCTCTATAGAAACTGCCACTACCTGAAGACAAAGTTGCCATAACTACAGTCACCGCTAAGGTCCAAATACAGTGTGACCTATGGTTTATAAACTTTTTAGAAATATATATTTTATTGATCTTTTACAGAGAGGAAGGGAGAGGGATAGTTAGAAACATCGATAAAAGAGAAACATTGATCAGCCGCCTCCTGCACACCTCCCACTGGGGATGTGCCCACAACCAAGGTACATGCCCCTGACCGGAATCGAACCCGGGACCCTTCAGTCTGCAGGCTGATGCTCTATCCACTGAGCCAAACCGGTTAGGGCTATAAACTTCTAATTTGGCCTCAGTAATTAAAAGCTAGTGTACAACTGTGAAAGCTCATGTGGCCTAATATAAAACCTCTTCAGGATCAAAACACTTTGCCCCCCTCAGTAAAGACCAAGGTCCTAAGTCCTGACCCCAACAGAAGTCTCAGAAATTCCACATGTATATATATTACTCCCCAAATTTTACTTCATGTCTGTTTATCAAGACTAATCTCATGCAGTAGGTATTAGGGTTTATGAGATACCCAATAAACAGCACTCTAATTTTCCCTTGAATGAGTTCTGTACCAATTGAGAAGTAAGATAAGAGAAAGGCATTTGGGAGACCAAAATACCATCTCTATTATGAATAAAGGTAAATTGGAGAATTCAGCTTAAATCTGCAGGCAAGCGAACTTCTTAACACTGAACCTCACTATTCTTCGACTTGCCTATTTGCAGGTAGTTGTGAGGGGCCCGCATTGATAGGGACAGGAGCAGAGGAGAATGCGAGCTCCCTGGGGATGACTGGCTTCCAAAAGGAAGAGAGAGATCGCATATCTTGTTTCTCCCTCTGAACTCACCTTTCAGATACGATCCTGTACCTCCTCTGGGGTAGTGTGTGTGTGGAGATGGAGAGGAGCCAGGAGTGAACCTTGGGAGAGAGGAGAAGCATTCCTTTTTCCCAGCACATTCAGGTGGAAATGGCACTGAGATAATTGGGTCCTTTCTTGGTCAGCTATGCCTATAATGCATCATCTGCGATGCACAATCTCTATTTCAATAAAGTAGCATTTGAGCTTAAAGATACCTGTGAAGTAATTTGCATACCAAATCTTTCTCATTATGTTAATTGAGTTTTTCCAGTACTATCAATTTAATTTTCATAGAAAGAGCAATTATGTTTTTGCACAGGTGTCATAAACAGGTGAGGGTCAAAACCTACTAGAGAAAGCCTGTTTCACTTGCTGTGAGCATCAGTCATACGTTTTACAGAGGGAATGGGCAATGTCATTTCATCTGGAATGAGTGAATGGGAGCTGACTGAGAGCTTCCCCTGTACCGGTTTTACATTTTACATCAGATAAATACACATTAGCTCCCCAAATCCTCATTAGGCGAGCATAGTAGATATTTTGATACCCTTTTCCCACCTAGCTGATGAGGAAACAGATTCCCAGAACTTTCTTTTTATTTTATTTTTTTATTTCAGAGAGGGAGGTAGAGGGAGAGATAGAAATATCAATGATGAGTGAGAATCATTAATTGGCTACCTCTTGCACACCTCCCACTGGAGATCAAGTTCCCAACCCGAGCTTGTGCCCTGACTGGGAATCGAACTGTGACCTCCTAGTTCACAGGTCTTCGCTCAAACACAGAGCCATGCCAGGCAGGCAGAACTGTCTTCTTGGCCTCAGGTATTGTGGCTGGTTAGTGAGAAGCCTGCACCAGAGCCAGATTGCCACCCCCCCTCCAAGCTGCTACATCCATAAAGAGATTTCTCTGCATAGGCAAAAAGTACACTATGAAGCATCTTTTTAGCTTTTATATTTAATCGTTATGAGCCTTTTAAAGCATTTGAAACATTTAAAAGTATTTGTACCTACATGTATAATAGAGATTTTTATGTCAGTTTTGAGTAATGATTACTCAATACTTACTTAATGAATTAATTTGAATGTTGCATAAACTTACAGTTGTTTTGGTATATTTTAATTTATGAAATTTTAGTAAACTTTTACTTGACTCATTTTATTCTTGGAGGATTACTTTTTATTGTCATGCTCTATGAATAGTCTGTTCTCTCTCTTTTTTTAAAAAAAATATTTTATTGATTTTTTACAGAGAGGAATAGAGAGTTAGAAACATCGATGAGAGAGGAACATCAATCAGCTGCCTCCTGCACACCCCCCACTGGGGATGTGCCCACAACCAACGTACATGCCCTTGACCAGAATCGAACCTGGGACCTTTCAATCCGCAGGCCGATGCTCTAATTCACTGAGCCAAACCAGTCAGGGCTAGCCTGTTCTCTTATAAAAATAAATGAACTGACATTTAGTTTATTAAGCAAATTTTCTTAAAATAAAACAAGTAGAATCAATCATTAGACTACACCTTAATTTCAGTCATAAAATATCACAAGTGTATAAGATAAGTTATAAACCCAAGAAACCCAGCCGATTTTAATAATCAAGCTTAATATCCAGGCAGTACAACTGGCTACCACATAACAGTTGGTTCAGTGCTTTACTTAGGTAGACATCCTTTCTGACAGGTCAGTATTTGTACTATATGAGTTACTGATGATTTTCACTATCACTTCTGCCAAAAGTCAAATAAAAAGAAAATTATCTAGTTCTGTTTAATACTCCAATATCTTAAATGTTTGCTAGCTAGCCTCCCTCAAGGTGGGGAAAATTCCCTCTGTACTTCAGAGATATGTGTATAGACAGACAGATGTACACACACACACACACACACGTCGTTGAAGTCGTACTTTACAGTCTACAGTATCAGTAACAATTTCAATCTAATCTTTGAAGAAACAAATGTCTGAACCGAATTCCTTGTGTTTTTCTCTTCTTACCTCTTTTAGGCAGTATTTGTGTGTTTCTGCAGAGTTTTGCACAGAGTCTGTTCCCATGCAAACCAATGAGGGAGAAGTGTCGGAAGAAAGCAGTTCCAAGGTCAGTGAATCACTAAAGGTGCAAACAGTATGAGCAGAAATGAAAAACGGTGGAGTGGGTGTTTTATTTCAGTTGACTTTAGAAATTAGATTGATTTAAGGTAGACAACCTTAGGTTGAGGTTTTTGTTTCTCATCCATTTTTGTTATGATACATGAGAAATTTAAAACAGATTTTATTGAACTCCTGGAGAACTTAATGGTTAATTTGTAGAATACTTTACCTTTTAATATTTTGTTACACAAGTTATATACACTTAATTGAGAAATTAAAACAAATTTCACTTTTAATGCTTTGTTATGCAAGTTGTATATATCCTTGAAAAAATCAAAACAAATCAGAAGTAAGTGTGTGCAGTAAAAAGTAAAGGCCTGTCTCTTATTCTTGTTGTAGAGAGGCAACGCTGATTACTTTTTAGACATTTTTTATTATAAATTTTTAAGTAGTAGCTTGTTTGTGGTTTTTTAAAATTAATTAATTTATTTATTGCCAAAATAAATTATTTTGAAAGTCGTTTGAAAGACACTAAGATTCAACGGATATAGATTCCAAATTCATATTCTGTCTAACCCTCATCACTGTCTCTGTCATGCCATTGGTTTGGTTTTTCAAGGTAAACTTAAGTGACTTTATCACTGTCAAACCCTGTATATAAATAGTTATCTGTGTA
Organism: Murina feae; assembly: GCA_004026665.1. NCBI lineage: Eukaryota > Metazoa > Chordata > Mammalia > Chiroptera > Vespertilionidae > Murina > Murina feae. The sequence goes on along the minus strand of PVJC01033521.1, from coordinate 1,883 downwards.
TTTATATATAACTGTATGATCTGCTTCTGTGTCCTGAATCTGCTTGGTTTTTCTCTGTTTGGTCATATGGGACCCTTAGTAGCACCCTTACTTCACTGCCCTCCTCCTCCTTTCATTGTTGTCTCTGGTCCCTCCTGGAAGTTCCAAGGGTGTCTCATACAGTGTCCAGGCCAGTGCCCAGCACTGATAGCATTACCAGCTTCCCTGGACCCTCCTAAAGGGATTCCTTTTTTTTTTTTTTTTGCCTCCCATGCTACTGGTAGTCTCTGTGGAAAGGTTTATTCCTCCTTCACCAGAGTAAAAGTGGAGAGCTGTCAAAATATCACTGGGAATGGTCAAAATATCATGTTGTTGTGGAAGAAGCCAGACACAAAAGGTCATTTTGTGTGATTCCATTTATATGAAACTAGAGGCTCAGTGCACAAAATTTGTGTACTGGGCGGGGATGCCCCTCAGCCCAGCCTGCACCCTCTTCAACCTGGGATCCCTTGGGGCATGTCTAACTGCCAGCTGTCTGACATCCCTCTCACAATCCAGGACTGCTGGTTCCTAACCACTTGCCTGCCTAATTGCCCCTAACCGCTTCAGCCTGCCAGCCTGATTACCCCCTAACTGCTCCCTTGCCAGCCTGATTGAAACCTAACTGCTCCCCTGCTGGCCTGATTGCCCCCAACTGCCCTCCCCTGCCGATCATCTTGTGACAACATCCATCTTGTGATGACATGGGGGCGGCTGTCTTGTATTACGAAGGCATGATGGTCAATTTGAATATTACCTCTTTATTGTATAGGATATGCAGAATAGATAAATACATTGAGATAAAACACAGTCTGATGTTTGTCAGGTTGTTTTGGGAGAAGAGAAAATGAGGAATAAGTACTAGATACAAGGTTTCTAGTTGGGGTGATGGAAATGTTTTGGAACTTGATAGAGATGTACTAGTAGTTGTACAACATTGTGAGTATACCAACTGCCACTGAATTGTTCAACTTATAATGGTTAATTTTATGTTATGTGAATTTCACATCAATGAATTACTATTTTTTTGTTAATCCTCACTTGAGGATATTTTTCCATTGATTTTTAGAGAGAGAGGAAGGGAGCAGGAGAGACAGAGGGAGAAACATCAATGTGAGAGAGATCTTCTGCAACGCGAACGAGCCTGCAACCGAGGTACATGCCCTTGACTAGAATCGAATCCAGGATCCTTTAGTCCCAGGCTGATGCTCTATCCACTGAGCCAAACTGGTTGGGGCACATCAGTAAATTATTATTTTTTTAAAGACAGGAAAAAAATACAGTTAAACCTTGATTCTTTTTTTTTTTTTTTAATATATTTTATTGACTTTTTACAGAGAGAAAGGGAGAGGGATACAGAGTCAGAAACATCAATGAGAGAGAAACATCGATCAGCTGCCTCCTGCACCCCCCCCACTGGGGACGTGCCTGCAACCATGGTACATGCCCTTGACCAGAATTGAACCCTGGACCTTTTAGTCTGCAGGCTGATGCTCTATCCACTGAGCCAAACCGGTTAGGGCAAACCTTGATTCTTGAATGTCTCCCATCTCAAACAATTTACTTCTCAATCTGACTACTCTTTCATGCTGATACCAGTATGATCAGCCACATGTCTCTCAGACGACAAAGGAGGGAATGTGAAAGTATGAGTCAGTTTACTGTGTTAAAATCACAGTATATTGTGCTGTGAATATTTTCATGGTTTTTTGCTTTTGTTGCTGCTTATTATTAAACTAGGGGCCCGGTGCACAAAAATTTGTGCACTCGGGGTGCAGGGAGTCCCTCAGCCCGGCCTGTGCCCTCTCACAGTCTGGGACCCCTCAGTGGATGTCCTATGATGGCTCCAGTCTGCCAGGCGCCTT
>PVJC01033520.1:0-19327 GCA_004026665.1 Murina feae | reverse complement strand
CATTGCCCAACGTCCCAGCAAGGCCGGCTGGACACAGGTTCTGGAGTTTTTTCTCCTATAATTGATACTGTTCCTTGAAGGCCTGAGGTTATCTTCTATAATTGATACACTGTTCCTTTAAGGCGGCCTTCTAACTAACTGAAGCCTCCTCTGCCTCACCTCGCAGCGTCTATAATGAAACAATTGTTACTTTTACTGGTTAGGCCGGAGCTGCTCTTTCCTTCAGCTCCGGAGGATTCTATGATTGTTACATTGTTTCAAAGCTGCTAGAGTTAGTTTAATCCGAGCTGAGCTGAGGGGCGCAGCTTCACTTTCGCTCCTGCCGCAATGGAAAGGGCTGTTTACTCAGGTCCCTGAGTGGCGGCCGCCATGTTGGCTGGGCTAATTTGCATACAGCCATTCTGATTGGCTGGTGGGTGTGGCTTACCCTGTCTCGGAGAAACGGTTAATTTTAATATTTCGCTTTTATTAGTTTAGATTGTTTATCCACTTCCCTCACTTACCCATAGATATTTGAGTTAATGCCCCCTGGACTAGAAGGTGTGTGGGTTTAAGACGGGACAAACCGGGAGAAAAGGACAGTTTTTAGGAGAGATTGGTGGAGCCTTGATCCAGTTACCATTGATTTGCCTTGTGCTATGTTCCCTCCATGCTCTCTACCTCGTATTTCACTTAGTGCCTGTGTTCTCTCTTCACTATTATGAGAACTATATCCACTAGAACTTAGAGTTATGGTCCCCCAACCACTCCTAGTAAAGTAAATGCCCAGGACCTGGGATAGGTTAGGAGTTTTCTGAATTATTAGTCCTTTAACTTACATATTAATATGTTTTAGTTTAATCAGTTTTTCTCATTTTTTTGTAGAAATCAGCTTTATGGAAAGATGAGAGTTTGATTAAAAAAGGAATATAGAGACCTAGCCCATTTGGCTCAGTGGATAGAGCATTGGCCTGTGGACTGAAGGGTCTGGGGTTTCTGGTCAGGAACACGTACATGGTTACAGGTTTGATCCTGCACATGTGGGGGGAAACCAGTCAATGTTTGTCTCTTCTCCTTCCTTCCACTCTTTCTAAAAATCAATGGAAAAATATTGGGTAAGGATTAATAAAACAAACAAACTAAAGGAAAATAGACATTTTTAAAGCTCTGGGCATATGAAGAGAAAGAGCTACAGGACTTTCTCTTGGGCTTTAAAATATTTAAGGTTTGATTTCCTGACAGGGAGAAAAAAGAAAAAGAGGGCAAATCATGATATAATGCCATGGTAGGTGACTTAAGAGGGACTGATGGCAATGAGACCCTTGACAAAATGGGCAAAGGTAGTAGGAGGATCCCAGAAATTAAAATTTTCCTAGATAGGACAAAAGAAATGGCTCTCTTCTTCTTCCTTCTCCCACACGCCTCTGTACTAGGGTGTTTCAACTCTTAGGACCCAGAATCTACGGAATAAATATGCTCTTTCTTTGTTTCTAGACAGGAGGAGAGAGAAGAACTGGACAAGAGCTGAACTGAATTTGTCTAAGAATCTCACTAGTAAAATATATGAAAAATTAATAAAAAACACCCGCCTCTTTGTAAGTTGACTTTTGGCACACAGCTAACTCATAAGTTGGATGGTTCTGAGCTTTGTTAAATAAAGTTACTAGAAAAGAAGTGGAGTAGACCAGGGGTTTGCAAACTATGGCCTGCCGGACAAATCTAGCGAGCTGCTTCATTTTGTAAATGAAGTTTTATTAGAACATTGTTGCACCCATTAGTTTACATGTACTTTACATGGATACTTTCACAGTGTGAGAGCAGAGTTGAATAGTTGTGACAGAGATCATATGGCTCTTAAAAGCTGAAATATTTATTATCTGATACTTTATAGAAAAAAATGTGCTGACTCTTGGTATAGGTGATTTTATCCAAAAGATAAAAAACAGCTCTCTATGTACTCTAAGTATTTTTATTTAAAACTAAGGGAATTAGACATATGATTGGTTATATATATATATATATATATATATATATATATATATATATATATATATTTTGATTATTTTGCAAGTATTTATAGAGTTATTGTTTCATTTGAATGGAATGAAAGTTTATAATGTTTATAAAGATTACAGTTGGTCTACAATTTTATTATGCCATCGACATAGCTATTTCTGCTGTGGATTATAATAAGTTAACAGGAAAATATGAAGTAATATAGTTGGTAAAAACATGATGTAATAGTAAAAATTAGTAAAATAAAAATTTTGTTATGTTTTGGGCTACAGCTTTTTGGAGGGAAGAGTTATTTAATTAATTTTACACAATATTTTTGGGAATATATTTAATGAACAAATGGGAACATAAGGTCCATTTCGTTATTAATTTAAATTTTGAAGATTGCTAAAAGTTTTAATTATTGGGGAAATAGTGAACTTTCATTTAATGATCAAATTAAACATGAATAAAGTTATGTCTTTATTGCTTTTAATTTTGATAATATTTGAAAATAGGTGTGTATTGTGAGGTTCATTCAGTATGGTGAGTAGCTCTAGAGTTAACACTGTTCTCAGCGCTGGGAGTTCAGCACTGAATAAAACAGAATACTTAGTGAGCTGACATGGGCAAGAGAAAAACAATAAACAAACATTTATGGACTTAATTATTTAGTGAGCTGTACCCATGGGGATAAAGCAGTGATAAAGCAAATTTTCCTCATTTATGGAGTTTACACTTAAATGTAGCTTTACACATAGCTTATCCAACATTAGTTGGAAAAGAGAGATAACATGTAAGTTGGTTAACAAATACTATGAAGAAAACGAAAGCAAGGTCTTTGGAGAGACGGAGGATGATATTTTGGAAAGAATGTTCAAGAAAAATTTTTCTGATAAGGTCAAATTTGAGCAGAGACTTGAATGAGTACAGTAATGAGCAGTGGGGGTATTTGAGGAAAGAACATCCCCAGCAGAGGAAATAGCACTGAAAAAGTACAGGGGTAGTAGTGTGCTTGGTTGTCCAGGGAATAGCAAGGAGAGGCCGTGTGGTTGGTGTAGGAGCCAGAGGGAAAATAGTAGAAGATAAGTTTGCTTTTTGCCTAATGGATGGCTCTGAATATATAACAGAGGTAAAGCCACATAGGACCAAGGTAAATTCTATATGACGTGGCAGCAGTGTAGAACAGAATATAAGAATCTATGGAAGATTTCTCTAAATCAGAACTCAGGATATAATTGAGTTAAATTGTTCATTGTTCCTCAAATTAAATATCACTTCTGTGAATCTCCTTGCAATTTCCTCTTTCAAAATGGAATTCTACACGGTATAGTCTAATGCCCTGAGAACTGTATAAGTCGTTGAATTTATGGTGTGCCTCTGCCCATTACAGGATGGCCATTTGATTAATTTGCAACGAATATCAGGTTTAAAATAAATGGGTCAGAAGCTTGACTAAAATGGAAATAACAATTCATATTCAATTAAAATGTGAATAGCCTGCAATAATTTTTCATTGTACTACTAGGGTTAAGGGAAGGATAGAAGCAGAATGATAATTAATACTTGTAAATTTAAAAGTCAGCTTTTATTCTAAGTGTTAATTTTTCCTGGAAGTGTTGTACAAAATGGTCAAGTTCCTGCAATTGTAGGAACACTGTTCATGGTATTTATAATTGTGAGGAATGTTAAGTAGCTGACATTAAGTATGAACTAATTAACTAAGGGCTTATATAATATGCTTTAGCACAAGTACATATTAAAAAAATTGACATTTTTTATTTTACAAATGACAATATTTATATGGTGCTTTATTTTATCACTGAGCATATTTTTATGGTGATTTACTTTTAACACAGGTAGGTATCAATAAGTGAAAATTTGTTTCTGGCTTAGTAGTATTCATGAAAATATATGTTTTATAAAGAACATCAATCACAACTATTAAGGCTACTGTTTTTGAAATAGTACAGGTTTTTTGAGACGCAGCAGTTAGTAATGATTATTGATATGCCATGGAAAGACAAGACAAATTAAATGTGTAGCATTCAGACAAGTATTTCACCAGGAAGGACCCTGCACGTAAATAGGTTGGGTTTAAAAAGTTCTCCTGCAGAATTTGCTAAAATTCAGTACTCATTTTTACTCAGGAGCAATAATGTACATGATAATTTGACTTGCAGGCAAACCTAAAATGTATTAGGAGTCTCTATATATTTCATGGGTCTCAGAGGACTCTGGTGGAAGTTTTGAGCAGATCTAATTTCCAGTAAAAATCGATCTATTGTGTTTATTTTCCTTGGTACACTTGTTTCAGCAGCACACTCCTTCTTGAGTCAGCTTAGAATTACTTTTCTATTTGCTACCTGTGTCCCTTTGTCCCATGTGGAGGGTAAGACAGTCTGTGATCATAGAGTTGTTTTATAATTTGGATTTACACATGAGACAGTTATTGGTGTTGCCAAACATTTAATCTTGTCACCAGCTCTTCCAGGGCAGCAAGTCTTACCTGATGGTACTCATACCCATAATTATCAGCCACGAGAAAGCTGATGTTGTGGGGAAAGTCATGTCCCTGACTACCCATTTGCTCCTCACTTTACAGGGCAGTGGGAGGTGGTAAAGGCCAGGAAACGCCATTTGGGACAGGTGGATTTTCTCTGCCTAAAACCACATGCTGCTTCCTGTGAGGATTCTTTTGCCTTAATTGTGCTGCTGCATCTAGTGATACCCGCCTCCCTCACTAGCTGGACCTAATGTGGGGCTATTTGGTGCTGGACATTGGCCGGAGGGTTATGTGATGAGGGAAAACAGGAAGGAAAGGGGGGAAAAACCACTTATTTTAACTTCCTTTGCTTTACATTAGTGTGTGTGTGTGTGTGTGTGTGTGTGTGTGTGTGTGTGTGTGTGTGTGAATTTGAGGTAGTGATCAGATGCTGATAGGCTGACCCAACCAGCTTCTGCCTACTTTCTACTTTTAAATTTCTAAATATTCTACGCTTCAAATTTTAGTGAAACGGGGGACACCTTCCTCCTTCCTCTTACTTTGTTTCAGATTTGCAACATTTTACTTTTATTTACTCAAACCAAAGTGTTTGACTTAGTTAACTTAGCCCCCTAATTTTACAACAGAGGAAACAATACCGTCAAATCTGTAGCTATATTTAAATACATATGTATATCTGTGTTTATGTGTCATTTATCTATCTGTTGTACAAAGTAATAAATAACCCGGGAGCACAGCATCTGTCTCACCTGCTGTGCTCTGTGATGTGAAGCCATGAGTCACCTGAGTAATTGTATTGCTTGAATAAAGTATTTGGAAGACAGTTTTACTTGCATAAGTCCTGCGCTGCGTGTCATAAAGATGAAAAGTTTGAGCCATCTGTTACTTAAAAAAAATTACCCTAGTATACCACCTGGTGTTTAAGTAGGCCTCAGGATCTGTTCCAGATACTGCAGTGCTTCATTGAACAAATATTGGGGTGACGGGTGGGTAGGGTTCGGTGATTACTTCTGTGACTTGGGAGGGGCCCTTTTCACTCAGTCTTGAACAGTGTTATTTGGATCATTGTGCTATTTCCTATTGTGGTTGGCCTGTCATTAAAAACAATTTTGTCTTAATTTTGAAAATTGGATATGAGGAGTAACATTACACAAAAACAACATTATACAATGATGAAGATAATGTTCTGTGCGGCATGATTTAATTTGGAGCAGTGGATGGCCACCTGCTAGGCCTTTGTTCTTGTGACAGTCTGGCAAGTGGCCCCAGTGTTTTGGTTCTTTCCTTGGTCATGTGGCTGTTGAGATCTGCTTGGGTTAGTTGCAGCCATTAATCTGGGAGCACAGAATGATGGAGTATTTGACTACTGGGTGTTTGAATTAAGAAAACAAATGCCTTTTAAAGTTATTATTCAGCAATCACAGAATGCTTTTATTGTGTTGATATAACATCTGAGTCTTCACATTTTATCTGGCAGGAGCCTATTCTTATCTACAACATAAAAAAGAAATCTGGTAGTATTTGGCATTATGGTAACTAGCTATCACACAGCACCTGTCTGCTTACTCACTGTGGTGGGGTAACTGTAATTCAGTGACTAACCAGGGACCCTTTTGAGTGTGACAGAGAGCCCATAGTCATTATGCTGGAGTAAGAGGCACAGAGACATATGGTCACTCTGTTTGTAAGGCATGACCATTTTTACTCTCTTCTATGATCAAGGACAGCGAAGAATTTCGTGTGTATTTAAGGATGATTCCTGTATTTAAATTGCATTAACTGTGGCCAGTATGGCGCCTCATACAAAATAAACACTCAACATTAAAAAGTTGAATTACTATTTGCATTAAAAAAACCCTTACAGCTTCCTACCAAAAATTTTTATTCTGTTCATTTTAAAGCAGTTTGGGGTTAAAAATGCTCTATATTTTACTGTCTTTCAGGCCAGGTTTCTGGCTTTCCTGAAGTGATGTGCATTCTGAAACCATTTTTTAAAATTTATCTTTGTTCAGATCATTACAGTTGTTCCTCTTTTTTCCCCCATAGCTCCCCTCCTCCCAGTTCCCACCCCACCTTCTGTCCTTGCCCCCGCACTGTCCTTATCCATAGGTATACAATTATTGTCCATTATCTTCATGCACCCCCAACACCCTTAACCCCTGAAAATTGTCCGTCCACTCCATTTCTATGCCTCTGATGCTATTCTGTTCACCACTTTATTCTGTTCATCAGATTTTTTATTCACTTGATTCTTAGATTCACTTGTTGATAGATATATATTTGTTGTTCATAATTTTTACTTTCCTTTTTCTTCTTCCCCTTCTCAAAGGATACCTTTCAGCATTTCATATAATACTGGTTGGGTGCTGATGAACTCTTTTAGCTTTTTCTTGTCTGTGAAGCTCTTTATCCGACCCTCAATTCTGAACGATAGCTTTGCTGGGTAAAGTAATTTTGGCTATAGGTTCTTGCTATTCATCACTTTGAATATTTCTTGCCACTCCCTTCTGGCCTGCAAAGTTTCTGTTGAGAAATCAGCTGACAATCATATGGGTGCCCCCTTGTAGGTAACTAACTGCTTTTCTCTTGCAGCTTTTAGGATTCTCTCCTTGTCTTTTGCTCTTGGCATTTTAATTATGATATGTCTTGGTGTGGTCCTCCTTCAGTTCCTTTTGTTTGGAGTTCTCTGCGCTTCCTGGACTTGGAAGTCTATTTCTTTCACCAGGTGGGGGAAATTTTCTGTCATTATTTCTTCAAATAGGTTTTCAATATCTTGCTCTTTCTCTTCTTCTGGCACCCCTATAATTCTGATGTTGGTATGCTTGAAGTTGTCCCAGAGACTCCTTACACTATCTTCATACTTTTTGACCCTTTTTCTTTTTTGTTTTTTTCTTTTTTCTTTTTTCTTTTCCAGCTGGGTGGGTTTTGCTTCTTGATATTTCATATCTTTGACTTGATTCTTGTGATCCTCTTGTCTGCTGTTGGATCTCTGTATATTATTCTTTATTTCAGTCAGTGTATGCTTAAATTCTAGTTGGTCCTTTATCATATTGAGGGTCTCACTAGATTTATTGAGGGTCTCACTAAATTTATCGGTGGTCTCACTAAATTTATCGGTGGTCTCACTAAATTTATCGGCGGTCTCACTAAATTTATCGGCAGTCTCTAGAAGTTTCTTGAAAAACCTAATAACCGTGGTTTTGAACTCTGTATCCTGTCGTTTTCTTTCCTCCATTTCTGTCATTTGTGACCTGTTTCTTTGTCTCCGCATTTTGGCTGCTTCTCTTTCTGAGTTAGGTGATCACTGAGAGGAATTAACCTCTAAGCCACTTGATTATGAGAGTCAGCTGTGTCTACAGTGGGAGAACTTCTGTGCTGGAGACATCTTTATGGGGCAAGAGTTGTTTCAGTGGGGCTTTTGTGCTCACTGCATCTGCCCCAAGTGTGTTCCTTGTGGATCTGAGTTTTGTTTAGGATGGTCCCACTCTGGCCACTGGGTGAGGCTGGCTCTTGTATTTTTAAGGAGGTGTTGATTTAGTCTTTGCCTTAGCTACTCAGCCTTTTATATGCAAAAGCCTCTGACGCAGCTTGGGAGGGGCGGGGCCTCGGGGAGTTTGCAGGGCAGGGCGGAACAAATAGCTATGGCGCTTCTCAGCCCTGCGCTAAGAGACCCGGGGTCTCTTTGTCCCACGGTAATTGCTGCAAGCAACGCTGAGAGAAACCTGCTTTGGATTTCCTCCCGGTGCCAGTCAGTCCCCCTTCTCCAGGTGTCTGGGTCCTCAGAAACTTGCCTGGAACTGGAGTTCAGAGCCGCTGGGAACTTGTGGCTCTCTCCATTTTGGAAAAGAACTGCGTCCTCCGGCGCCAGCCCTCTCCCCGAGCCCCGTGCGCGCGCCTCTGTACCTCTGTACTTTGCTTCCGCCACTCCTCTGAATCTCAGTTTCTTTCTAGTTGTAGGATTTTCACTCAGCCAGCCTTCCTGTGGGTGTGAGTGGTGTCCTTTTCGTGGTTATTCTGAAATAGTTGTTCACGGCTGCATTTACGGTGTTTACCTTATGCCGCCGTCTTGCTGTGTCCTGAAACCATTTTAATGTGTAATGTACTATAAGGGTAGGGAAAACACTTAAAAATTGTAATTGTTGATTGTGCCTAAAATAATTTAAATTACATGCTATAACAGTGAGCCATTTAGTCAAGTGCTTATGGCATTCAATTCAGTTGCCTGATAGTACCTAGTCAGAGTATTTCCTACTAAAGAAATACTGAAATTTTTTATAACTTTTAATGCTAATTACAAATTTTGTGTTTATCACTTTAATATTTTCTTTATTTTAAAAAATTTCCCCTCTCTTTACAAGTCCTAATTAATTACATATAAGACACAAAAAAGGCAACAGGAATTTATCTCCTTTTGTATATGAGGTCATAAAAAATATTTCTTGCCCTTGTGGCCATCTCATGAGACTTGAATTTAGCTCAACCCTGCATCAGGGGTTACAGTGCGGTGGGTTTTGGAAAGTCATCTGTGGTTTAGAGGGACTATTGGTATATGATGTGAACTGGGAACTTAGGTGTTTTTTTTTGTTATTGTTTTTTTTGGTCTGAGATAGGTTTTTAAAAAAAGAGGTGTAAAAAGATCTTGGGGTCTAGACCTTGTTAATTGGCTTATCATCCCATTTGTTCTGTCTTGTTTCTAATGAGAAAGAGTTGAAAAAGATGCTGTTTAAATTCCTATTTTTCATTCTGAGTGTATGTGTCCTGATGATTTCATAATTTTGTTTTCTTTTTGTACTCTTTCTTTTTTCTCTTCTATCATTTTGGTCCAGTTTCTTTCTTTTGATCATCATCCCCTCCTGCTCCTCCTTCTCCTTCTTTCTCTTCTCTTCCTCCTTCTCTTCCTCTTCCTCCTCCTCTTCCGCTTCCTCGTTCTCCTCCTTTTGTAAAATTTTTATACATCTTTATTGTTGAAAGCATTACATATGTCCCATTCTGACCCCTTTCTCTCCTCCCATTGACCTCTTCTAGCCCAACCGCCACCCCAGGCCTTTACCACCCAATTGTCTGTGTCCATGGGTTATGCATATATGCATACAGTTAGTTTTTCTTCATGTTTTCAAGTCTTGCCTCAAACTTTTTTTTTCACTTGAGTGAAAGCATTTCATGAAATCTTGTTTGTTTCTACCGTAGTTGTTCATAATGTTCAGATACTGCTCATGATATAACTTGCTTGGGTATTTCATGATTTTTATACTGTAGAACTAAATCTAGGAGGAAGATATGTATTTACTTGTTAATTATTTTTCTCTCTGTATTGCAATGTAGCTTCAAGGACAGGCATTCTGCTTTGTGTCGTCATGTCCACAGAGTCTGGAAGTGTGTTGGGTGCCTAGTAACAGATTTGTTAAAAAATGTTTTTATATTATTAAATTGATTGGGATTATTAATTGTTTTTAAGAAATAAATAGAAATGCTTTAGTCTCCTGATAGTTTACAAAATCAAATATTAGTTAGGGGGAGTCTTGTGGTTCTTTGCTCTGTAGAAAGTTCCTGAATCTTGGGTGGTAATTGAACCATTTAACGAGAGAGAAAGTATTTTGACTGTTTTCTTCTTATAAATACTCAAGGTTTATAGTCTCTCCCCTTTATGATTCTTGTTGTCCCTTAGACTTGATTTTACTACTTTACCAGTGAAGATTCTTTTTGCTGCAAGTAACAAAAATCTCAATTGAAGCTCACTTATACAATAAGGGAGTGGATTATTCTCACAAGCCCAAAAAGGCTTCAGAGTGGGTTGATTGAATTCAGTGATGCCATAAGAGACCCAGTTTTTTGTTCATTCTTTCCCCCTCTTGGCTTCATCTTTAAAGCTGGTTCTTTTCTGTGGTTATGAGCACAGGAACAACAATTGAGTCCATATTTTCCTTGTTTACATGTAGTTGGACAAAGACTGCCTTTTCTTTCTCTGAAAACCCGAGCAAGGCTTTCTTCATGTATCATTGATCCAAATTGGCTTTGGACTACTCTCTCCTGAATATTGGTATAGAAGGTGGAATTATAGCAATTGGTTGGACTAATCATTTCAAGTGAAATAGATGTTGAAATTAAACCAACCCTTGCTAAATCCCACATGATTAACCTTTATAAGTAAATTTCTTAAAGACTGTTGATTTCCTGAGCTCCAAGCTAAGACTTCCTAGAATAATTAGGTTCATAACAAGAGGATGCTGGATGAAGTCAACATTATCATGATAACTGCTTCATTAGGGAAATTACAACATTTCAATAAAAAAGTGACAATTTTTTTGCCCATGTTTTAAATAAATATGATATGCTATATTGTTCTTATAAAGTAGAATGTAGATATGTAAAAATCAGAACTATCACTCCCCCTTAAGTGTGTTTGCACTGATAACCATCAGTATACCTAAATTATTTAAATAAAATGAAATCTTGTTGACTGGAAAAGTAGAAATGATAGCTAGAACATAGTGAAGCTTACTTAAAAAATAAAAAGTCAATATATAAGGTAATGTGCATCTGTCACCTTAACTTACTAAAAGGTTTTTGATTTACTTGAACATACAGTAATGGATTATTTTTGTTTGGCTAAGAATTCTCAGTAAATGTTTGATAAGCACCCTGGAAGCATTATGAAATTGCAGAGAAAGCAGAGAATTAGGAATTTGTTCTTGTTCTGGCCCTAACTGTGTGATTTCTAATAAAATATTCAACCTCCCTGAGCCCTTACTTCTTTATTTGTAAAAGAGTTCCTGTTTAGTTTTCTGAAAATGTCTTTTGTTCTTTATTGCTTGTAAGTACTCCTTTCCTGGGAATTTAGTGGCATACCTCTTTCTTTTAGAGGTGTGGCTTTTTAGTAGAATTAAGATTATATGTGATTTAAATTACTTGAGCAAGGAGGGAGGCTAAAAAAGAATTGTTAAGTTGTGAGACACAAATAGATATTCTGTTCTCAGTACATGTAGTGACTGTAGAAAAGAGTATTTCTGTTTTGAATTATGCATGTTAATCATAAGAAAGGCAAATATTTCGCAGATATAAGCATGTAACATTTCCCCAATACTTCTAGTACCCCATTAGCCAAAGATAAATGTCTGTGGTATTTGGCATTTGGAATGGTGTCAGACTAATAAGTTTATAGATAAAATGCAGAAGCATAGATTCCCTAGGCCACCTGTAATTCATTAAAAAGAGTGGGTTGAAATACTACTGGTAGTATAGTGTAATGATAATATGGACACTGGAGTCAAATAGAAATATGTTTGGTTTTACCATTTATACCAATACTAGAGGCCCGGTATATGAATTTGTGCATGGGTGGGTTCCTGCTGGCCCACCTGATTGGGGCTCATTGGGCTAGGGGAAGGGACCATGGGCAATGGGCTGATCGGCCCTGCCTACAATCAGGGTGGAGGGAGCCAGAAGGGGACAAGGCCTGCTGGGAGCAGGGTTATGGATGGTTGGCCGGCTGACTCTGCCCCCAATTGGATGTGGTGCTGATTAGGGCAAGGCTGGCCAGGGGGAGGGGCTGTGGGAAATTGGCAGGCTGGTCCCGCCCTCAATCTGGGTGGGGTGGCCAATTAGGGGCGGGGCCAGCCAGGAGGAGCGGCCTCGGGTGGTTTGCTGGTTGGCCCTGCCCTCTAGTTGAACTCTTGGTCGAACTCCCAGTTGAGGGGACAATTTTCTTATTAGCCTTTTATTATATAGGACTAGAGGCCTAGTGCACAAAATTCATGCATGGAGTGGGAGTGGGGGTTGGGGGTGGTGTCCCTCAGCCCAACCTTCACCCTTTCCAATCTGGGACCCCTTGAGGAATTTCCAACTGCCAGCCTGATCAACACCTAACTGCTCCTTTGTCAGCCTGATTGCCCCTAACTGTCCTCCCCCTGCCAGGATGGTCACCCCCAACTGCCCTCCCCTGCAGGCCTGGGTCCCTCCCAACTGCCCTCCTCTGCCAGCCTGGTCCCCCCCAACTGTCCTCCCCTGCAGGCCTAGGTTCCTCCCTCCCAACTGTCCTCCCCTGCAGGCCTGAGTCCCCCCCAGCTGCCTTCCCCTGCAGGCCTGGGTCCCTCCCAACTGCCCTCCCTTGCTGGCCATCTTGTGGTGGCCATCTTTGACCACATGGGAGTAGCCATCATTGACCACATGGGGGAAGCCATCTTGTGATGGTTAATTTGCATATTACTCTTTTACTAGATAGGATGTTTTGATGAATGAAGCTATTTCCGTTTGGATACCTTTGGCTGTAAGTAGTAGAAGACTCAGCCAAAAGTTAGTTGAACCATGAGGGTTTTATCATCCTATATAATAAAAGCCCAGCGACTGAATGGTGGAACAACCGATTGACCAGTTGCTATGACGCACATGACCACCAGGGGGCAGACGCACAACGTAGGAGCTGATCCCTGGTGGTCAGTGTGCTCCCACAATGGAAGCGCCACTCGGCTGACTGGGATTAGCTGCACTCCCACAGTGGGAGCAACCGCTCAGAAGGGAAAGTCCACAGCCACTTCGCTTACTGGGATGAGTTGCGCTCCCATAATGGGCTAATCCCCGCAGGCCATGCCCCCTCATGAATCCCATGCACTGGGCTTCTAGTCTCTCTCATAACAAGAAGTCTGGAGATGGACAAAGACAGTTTAGGATAATTGATTTCATGACTTAGCATGTTTTCTATGACACCAAGGGCCTTCTACCATTTCATGCTACAATTCTGTTTGTTCCTGGGAACATTCTTGCCATAGCAATAGTTTCTGATATGATATGCAGGCACAGCCATTAGTGAGAGGACTGATTCTCATCATTCTCTTTTTAGAAGGGAGGAGAACTGTTCCCAAAAGGTCTGCTACATACCATTGACTAGAATTGGGTCCCAAACTGAGATCTAAAAGTTATTCACTTTCAAGGAGAATGAGGATATCATAACTGACTTAGACTATTTGTTATCTACTCTGGGACTTTGGGGTGAAGAGGCTCTTTGCTGAGCATAGTGCCTCATAGGATGAATGAAAAACAAAATCAGGTCTCTGCTAGCAAGAATATAAGAGGTGGGTTGGGAGGAGGGATCTGAGTTGGCCAGCAATAGTGAAAACACCATGTTGCTTAGAATCTAATAGGTGGAGCTGCACATAATCCAAGAGAAATTGAGAACAGTGATAAATATAATACAGTCTACAATGGGGAAGCATATTGGCTGCAAGAGGGACAAGAAGAAGAAAACCTAAGATCTAAATATGCAGTGGTCAGCCCTTATTGAATAAGAGAGTTTCTCAGCTTTGTAGAGGGGAGTAGGAAGTAAATAAATAAAAATTAAAAAATAAAAGACTGTATTTCATGTTTTAATAGATTTGATGATGAGAAAATAAGGCAGGCATCCTATATAATAAAATCCTAATATGCAAATCGACTGAACGGCAGAATGACCTTTTGCTATGATGTACACCGACCACCAGGGTGCAGATGCTCAATGCAGGAGCTGCCTCGTGGTGGTCAGTGAGCTCCCACCAGCTGGAGTGCCACTCAGTCAGAAGTTGGGCTAATGGCTGGTGATTGCAGCAGCAGTGGTAGGAGCCTCTGCAGCAGCTCTAAGGACTCCTCGGGGGATTTCTGCCAGCTTAGATCCATTAACAAGAGGGCTCAGGCTGGGCTGAAGCCCCCCTTCCTATTCCCTACCTCACAGGATTTTAGTAAGATAATAGGAAGAGTAGAATAGGATGGCAAGGAAAGCCTTTTGGAAAAGACAACATTTATGCCAGTGCAAAACTTGTGAACAGCTGGCAGATGAGCTTTAAAATTATTATGCTGTGGACAGAAGTACAAGCAAGGGTTTAAATTGTGTTTCAGAGGCAAAGTTAGTACCCTTTATTTTGATAGATTGCACATGGAATGTGAGGAAAAAAAGAGTGATCAAGGGTACTCCTAGGTTTTGTTTTGTAGGGCTTGGTCAGAAGAGGGGTTGATAATCAGGCATATATTGCTACCATTTATCTGAGATGAGAATAAGAGAAGTTTTTCTTCTGTTTGTTTTGCGTAGGATGGGTATGGGAGTAAGAAATCAAAAATTGTGTTTGAATCATGCTTAACTTGAGATGTTTGCAGGCTATCTGACTTGATATGTAGTATATATGTGGTTTGGGCTTGAGATATGAAACTGCGAGTCATCCTCCTGGCATATAAAGTCATGGGACTGATGAGGATCACCTACAGAATTAGGGAATTCCGAGAAGTATAAAACCAAGGAATAGGAGCCAGCAGAGGAGGCTCACCCGAGATAGAAGCAACCAGGATTGTTTTGTCTCAGAAGCCAAGGGAAGGATATGTTTCAAGAAGAGGGAGTAATCAACTGTGTAAGTGCTGCTCAGAGACTGAGCCAAGTGAAGACTGAGAATTGATCCATTGGATTTGTCGAGGGAACTGTTGATGGTTCTTGATGAGCAGTTTCAGTGAAGAGGAGGGGATATGAAACTTAGTTGCGTGGATTTAAAACAAAATGAGAGGCAAGGAAGTGAGACACTACAAATTGCATTTTATAGGAGGTTTGTTATAAAGGGGAGCAGAAATGGAGCTAGAGTAGAGTGGGGAAGGTATAAAATCCAAGAAGAGTTCTTGTTTTGTATTTTTAAGATGGGATGTCATTGCATATTTGTATGCTATTGGATATGATCCACTAAAGAGGGAAAATTGCTTAGTAGAAGGAAAGGGTAATTGCAAAGGGTAATTACAGGAGGAGGGTACTCGAGAGGGACTGGGATGCTAGCACACAGGCAGAAGTAATAGATTTACATGAGAGTAAGGGAAGTTGATCTGTTTTCAAAGGGAGGAAGACAAGCACAGTTATACACATTTTAATAATGTGGATATGTTCTGAGAAATGTATCATTAGTTAATTTTATCATTGTGTGAACATTATTAAGTACACTTACACAAACCTAGATGTCATAGCCTACTACACACCTAGGTTGCATGTTATAGCCTGTTGCTTCCAGGCTACAAACCTGTACAACATGCTGCTATGCAAAACAACATGCGATTAAATCAAGCACAAAAGAAAATGATGCAGTCAAGTGATGCAGTAAACATAACAGATGTGAGGCTGCTGCCGGCCTAAAGTGGCGCACCATTTTACAGCAAAATGTATTTTTTTAATAGTAGAAAGAGTGCATTCTAAAATAATAATACAACTATAGTATAGCATAAGGTGAGGGGCGAAATAGGGTAAATGGTACCATAGGAATGTAATTGGCAAATTCCAGATTCTAGGAAATTTTATAGGACAACCAACTCAATTTCTTCAGCATGTAAAATTTTTTAAAGAGGAGAGATAGATAGATAGAATGGGAACCTAGTGATTAAAAAGACTTAAGAGCGTATTAACCAATTGCAGTTTATGAACCTATTTGTGTTCAGATTTGAATAAATAAACTGAAAGTTAATGAGACAATGGGAAAATTAAAAAATACAGAATAGTAAACCCATAAACCATTGCAATCAGTCATTCATTATCATCAAGTAGTGTGTTCCATAATGGTATGTGCAGTACTTGTATACAGCTGGCAGCCATAGGTGTGTTTACACCAGCATCACCACAGACACGAGCCGTGGTTGAGCTACACCATCAGCAGGTGATGGAATATTTTAGTCCCATTGTGGTTTTACAGGACCACCATCATGCACGCAGTTCATCGTTACGCAGGGCGTGGCTGTGTTGATACAGAGCAGGTAGTTCGATAGATATGGTTGTGGAAAGAAATAGCTGCTCTGTTCTGATTTCTTCTATTTTTCAGTGGAATAAGAAACAAGGTCATATGCTGAGAATCATAATGGGGAGAAGCCATGTTGGAGCAATATAAAATGTTTATTTTCTAAATAATACTTAATATATTTTTTCCTTAGCTATTATTTGTGTTATGGTGGCTAGCAATCTATGCCCAAATATGTTTTATGTAAATAGGGAGAGTTGATTTCACTGAGCCTTGTATGGCATACATCAGAATACATCAGCCACCCCTCCTTTGAGTATAATGATTTGAAATTTAGTAATCTTACACCTTGGACTTGTTCTAGTTCTCTTATTTTTTAACTGACATGGTAGAGAGAGAGGATAGTTCCATTTATTTCAGTGTCCTCGTCATCTGTCTTCAGCATCCAGTGGCTTCCAGTACCGGAGAGTTGTTCACTTATTCCTTCTAGTGTGAAATAGTTCAGCTTGTGTGCAGTGCTAGGCCTAGCACGCTGATGAAGGTTAACTGAGTTGAGACTTTTTTTGGAGGTTCAGATTTTAAAGTGAGATCTCATTCTTCGTCAGCAGGCACAGATATACATATATTCTGTTTTTTAAGAGAGTACTCTAAGTATACCTTTTTGCTAAGTAGTAGAGACCAATCTCATTCGTGTATCCCATTTTCCAGCTGGTTTCTCTGAACTTCCTCCTTATTTTTAAAGTAAGAATCCCACCTTTAACTCATAGGTGCTTCCTGCGGATCGCAGGGTAGCCTATGATACGTGTGAAAGTTGCTCTGGAAAGGCCTAAATAGTGTAAAAAGCAGAGTCCTACTGTCATGATCATAAGTTTTGTTACTCATAAGAAGACATGGACAGTTGCACAGAACCACCCTTAGACCCATTTCATCTTACAGACTCTTTCAGTTCTTGACTTATTGTTAATTTTTTTCTATTGGAGGCTTTAATGTAAGTGACTTGGTCATTATTCAGGATTTTGATGTGTGCAGTTGTAATTTTTGAACATTACAAACTGGAGATGACAGAAAGGAAGCTGAGCCCTAGCTGGTTTGGCGCAGTGGATAGAGTGTTGGCCTGCAGACCTAAGGGTCCTGGGTTCAATTCCAGTTAAGGGCATGTACTCAGTTGCAGGCTCCTCCCCAGCCCCGTCCCTGTTGGGTGTGTGCAGGAGGCAACCAATCGATATGCTTCTCTCACATTGACTTTTCTCTCTGTCTTTCTCTCTCTCTTCCACTCTCTAAAAATCAATGCAAAAATATCCTCAGATGAGGATTAAAAAAAAACAAGAAAGAAAGAAAGCTGATGTATATTGCTTGTTTTCTATTAATCTATTATTTTAACTTTTAAAAACTTCGGTTAATATATTATTCTAACTTGTTAGAACCACAAATTTTCTCTTCACAGTTTACAAATGGATATATGAAAGAATGAACTAGAATTTAAATATTGAAAATGAACTTCATTATTATATTTCCATTTGCTAATTTTGAAATCCACTAACGATAGTTTCTTCTTGTATTGGCTGGGTCTTTAAAATTAATTATAGATTGCAGCTTTTAGGGGCAGTTTTCAAAGAAATTTGACTTTTTTTCTAATTAAAATAAAGTTATTTGGAAAAGAAAATAATTTCTAATGATGTCATTTGCTACTATAAATTTCTTCTTAACCTTGGGTGGATTTTGGTGGCAAGTGCTTCTTTTGGGGACAAATAATTGCTATTATATAGACTTTCAGTGTTAGAATAAGCCTCAGAATTCATCTTGTTTAACCACTTTCATGTATGTGTGAGAAAATTCAGGTTCAGAGAGGAAGGATTACCTAACTGCCAATCCATGGCACAGTGAGCGTAGGGTTTTCCTTCTTGGACCAGGCTGCCTTTTAATACACTCAGAAAGAACGAGGGGAGTTGCCCCTACACACACAGAAGGGAAGCAGGCAGGGGTGTGTTCCAGACACTCTTCATGCTTTTCCTTTTCCATCCTGTCCTTTTAATGGTACAGGTGTTAAGTTTAATTAATTGCCATAAAATATAGCAAACAAATGAGCTCTTTTGTAATGCTCCTTTTGAAATCTCTTCAATAATAGTTCTGAATTATTTTTTTCAGTGTCATTCTAGTTCCTTCAGAAAAGGATGGTCAGAGGACAGAATACAGGTTTGATTCTACAATCGTTCATTGGGGTTCTTCCAGCTAACTATGATATCCTATTTATATACCATGGGCTAAAACCATTTTCATGTGGGTTCTGAGAGATATATGGAGGTGTCAAAAGACTTAAAGTGATGGCTACCACAGTTTTACTTCTCTTCCCCTTTTTGTTTACTGGGAAATCTCTGGTTATTTAGTTGTAGGGTATTTTTTATGAAGATATTTTAACTCCTTTTTTTGTAAAATACAATAAAAATTAAAAATACTAGAAAAATGTCTGTGAGTGAGCTATTTTAAATCAAACACCCTTGTAGCTGCCACCCAGTTCAGGAAATAAAACATTGCTTAGCCACTTTGGAGACCCCTTTAGGGTCCCCATCACCATCACAGCTCTCTCTTCACTTCCACCATTGTCTTCAGTTTTATAAGAATCACTTATTTGTGTTCCCTTATGGCTTTATTACCCAAGGTTTGTTCTTAGACAAATAAAGCCAAATCTTGCCCATTAAAAAAAACCTGATGTGTATTTTAAATCTCTCTTACTCTGTAGCTCTTCCCCTTCCATCTCTTTCTTTTCCTTGTGATTTACATGTTGAAGAGCCTGGGCCCTTTACCCGTGGGCTCTCCGTAGTCTAGATTTTGCTGCAGTGCAGTGTGTTCCTCTGTCCTCTGTTTTCCCTGCAGATGAAAAAGGTTTAAAATCACTGTTTTAGGGTACTTTCTTCTTCCTCAGGAACTCCTCTTATAGAGGGATTCTTTGCCTATTTTCAATATCTGTCACTTTCTCTTGCATCCTGTTGTCTTGCTAAATTAACTTATGAGTAGTAGCTTTTTATTAAATTCCTTTAGGATTTTATATATGCTCAATCATTTTATTTGTGAAGAAACCCTTTTAATTTTTTTTTTGTTCCAACTGTATACCTTTTCTTTTTGCACTAGCTAA
>PVJC01033519.1:8708-19415 GCA_004026665.1 Murina feae | reverse complement strand
GGTGTTTCTGACATCTCCATATGAAATAAAACATTTAGGATCAGCCCTAGCTGGTTTGGTTCAGTGGAT
This sequence comes from Murina feae, assembly GCA_004026665.1. Lineage (NCBI taxonomy): Eukaryota > Metazoa > Chordata > Mammalia > Chiroptera > Vespertilionidae > Murina > Murina feae. Next base: position 19,346 of record PVJC01033519.1, on the reverse strand, counting down.
AAAGCATCAACCTGCAAACTGAAGGGTCCGGGATTCAATTCTGGTCAAGGGCACATGCCCAGGTTGTGGGCTTGACCCCAGTAGGGGGCGTGCAGAGGGCAGCCAATCAATGATTCCCTCTCATCATTGATGTTTCTATCTCTCTCTCTCCCTCTTCCTTCCTCTCCAAAATCAATAAAAATATATTTTAAAAAATCACTGGGGCAGCAGTCAACCTTCAGATTTACAATCCTTATGACATAAAACCTCATTTACATAATTGTGGGTACCTCTGGAGTTCTGCTTCAGGAGACTTTAGACTTCTCATCAGCTGAGTTTGAGGATGCCAGATTTTGGGTGATCCCAAGAAGCGTTACTACATGGAATTTCCTTGTCTGGGGACAGGCGCGTGTCCTTGTGAGGCCCTGGAAATGAGTCTTATATTCTATTGTTTGCACCATTCTCTCCCCTCACAGCTTTTTGGAAATAACTTATTTCTGTCCCCACCCCCCACCCCCCAGGAGGGATTTGTTCGTGTTGATCGAGATTATGTCCTGAAATCTGCAGAGCTGGCAAAAGCTGGAGGGTGCAAACATTTCAACCTGCTGTCCTCTAAAGGAGCTGACAAGTCGAGCAATTTTTTGTATCTGCAAATTAAGGTTTGTGCATGTTTCTCGCTTGTATATACTTTGGAGCACCCTAGATAATTGGCAGTGCTAAATAATATAGAATGCTAAATATTACAAAAATGCCCTCATTGCATTAGATCACACATTTTTATAGCTACAGGGACCGTTGTTTGCAGGGATATATTTAGTAAACAGATTAGAAAGATAATTCCCCCCTGTGGAGGACCCAGTAATCTTGAAATGAGATATAGCCACTCTGATCTTACATTATCAGCATGGAATCTTAACATTAGAAGAGACTTTGAGGCAGTGATTCTTAAGCTTTTCCAAAGTAGGTGATATTTTATTGTGTATGGTTTTTGTCCTCAAGGAATTTGTAATATGCTTGTTTTGGAGGATCCTTAAGTTTGGTAATTCGCTAGAAGGTCTCACAGGACTCAGAATATAGTCATACTCCCAGCTATGACTTATTACAATGAAAGACTATAAAGCAGTCAGTAAAGGGAAGAAATGCATGGAGTGAACTCTGGAGGAAACTAGGTACAAGCTTCCAAAAGTTCTCTCCCCGTGGAGTTGCATGTGCTTAATTTCTCCAGCAGTGAGTATTGTCTACCAGAAAAATTCACCTGGGCTCAGGAGTCCAGCGTTTTCATGGGGGTCAGTCCCATAGGCACCCTCAGCTTAGAAACAATTACAGACTTCCAGAAGGAAAGCAAGTGTTCTATACAAACCATATTATTTGTACAGATAGTGTAGGCACAGTAAGTACCCACATCAATTAGGTAATGATGAGACCATTCCTGAAATTCAAGTTCCCAAGCCAAAGGCCAGCCTTGCAAGCAAACTTTTCTGAGATAGCAGTCTCAGGCTGCTGGGTTAACTCTTAAGCACCCTGCTAGCAGAGACAAAGCACAGCTCTGTAAAAAGCTAACTGAGAAACATGTCCACATAAAAACTTCTAACAGAATGTCCATAGAAGCGTTATTCCTAAAAGCCAGAGTGCAAGCAACCCAAATACCCATCATCCGATGACTGGATGGATAAAATGTGGTATATACATACAAAATGTATTATTCAACTACAGAAGGGATGATACATGCTACAACATTATGCTAAATGAGGGAGGGCAGTCACAAAAGGATACAACATGTATGAGTCCATTTATATGAAATGTCCAGAACAGGCAAATCTATAAAGACAAAGATTAGTGGTTGGCTAAGGCTCAGAGGGAAGGGTAGGATTGAGTGCTATTTGATACTGGGTTTCTTTGGGGGGTAATAAAATATTCTAACATTGCAGGTGAAGGGGGCAAAACTCTGTGAATACACTAGAAAACATTAGTTAGTTAGTCCTCAAGGGGAAGAGACAGAGAGAGAGCATTGATGTGAGAGAGACGCATTGTATGGTTGCCTCCAGCATGCACCTCGACTAGGGCCAGGGATCAAGCTTGCAACCAAAGTACATGCCCTTGACCCAGAATTGAACCCAGGACCTTTCAGTCCACGGGCCGACTCTATGTGGACCTAGCCAAACCATCTATGGCATAGAAAACACATATATTTTTAAAAAGCTACCTAAGATTGCCCTGGTTGTGTGGCTCAGGTAGTTGAGCATCATCCTACACACCGAAAGGTTGCCAGTTCCATTCCCAGTCAGGGCACATGCCTAGGTTTTGGGTTCAATCCCTGGTCGGGCTGCATGTGGGAGGCAACCCTTGGTGTTTTTCACATCAATGTTTTTCTCCCTCTCCCTCAAAAATCAATAAAAATGTATCTTTTTAAAAAAAGAATAGAAAATATTTAAGCGTAAGACCACAATAGACGAAATATTTTTAAGAAAGGCTACTTAAGATTATAGGATGTGACAGGCTAAGTGCCAAACGAATGGTATGAACGGGCCAAGAAGGAGAGGAGAGCATGCTGCTTAATTCATCGGTCCTTCGGATGTACCTGTTACTGAGCTCCTCTGCCATGTTTGTTCATGGCATGAAAATTCATGGTTTAACAAATTTTATTTAAAGCATTATCTAGATGTAATCTCACTGTCTCTAAGCCCACCCTTCTTGGTGGAATTTGTTAGGAATTAATAATATAGAGGGATCTGTGGATCTGCTGACCCACTGGAATTACCTGGAAACCAAAAAAGGTTAATGTCTGCAAGCCTGTAACATTAATTCCGGACTAGTGGGAGGTTATTTTTTAGGGTGGAACTCCCAACATGTCACGTATTCTCTCTGTATCTGTTAGTATCAGTCAAATGAGAAGCTAGGTGACTATGCAGATGTTCATTCATTCAGAGCATTTAAAAAAAAACACAAAAAACTACTGCATGTCGAGATTAAATGATCTCTTCCTTAACTTCCCAGACTCTCTGGAAAGTTAAGGATAAATCTGGATAATGGTATTTACAAGGATAGTGGGCAAGGTGGGACTTAGGGGTGCTGACCTCACATGCAGGAAAAATCCACGTATAGCTACAGTTGGCCCCTCACATATGTGGATTTCCTTGAAGCCTTGGAGTGACCCTTGAAAAGTGTGAGTTTGAACTGTGTGAGTCTATTGGGGAAAAACCACCCACATAGTTTAAACCTATGTTGTTTAAGGGCCAGTTCTACTGAGACCCACAAAAGCAGATTATCTTGAAAACCCAGTGATTCTCTTAAGCATTATAGTAAGTTGGTTTTGAGTAAATACTAAGAATGTGAGGGTTTTTTGTGGTGTGTTTCTTTAAACAGGGAGAAGTGGAAGATAGGGTGGAAGCATTGAAATTTGATCGTTACTCCATATTTAGGCCTGGGTGAGTATCCACGCTACCTAGGAACACACCGCTGCTGCTCATTCCCTGGAAGGGAGTTTTCCTTTGAAGAGGCTGACAACTAGGATACCTAAGACATAAAAGAAGTTGTCTGGAGGTGGCTTATTCTCTGAAGAGCCCACCTTTTGGCTTTGAAGGAAGGGATGGTCAGTTGGTGCCAGGTTCAGAATAGTGTGGAATTTCCTGGATGGCTTTTGCTGCCTTCTTCTTTTTTTTTAAACATATTTTATTGATTTTTTACAGAGAGGAAGGGAGAGGGGCAGAGAGTTAGAAACATCGATCAGCTGCCGCCTGTACACCTCTTACTGGGGATGTGCCCGTAACCCAGGTACATGCCCTTGACCGGAATCGAACCTGGGACCTTTCACTTCCCAGGCTGACGCTCTATCCACTGAGCCAAACCGGTTAAGGCTGCTGCCTTCTTTTTTAAAGTCCTTTCCACGCACCAAATTAGACCTTTTACCCACTGTGTGAGTCTGTTCCGGCTGCCGTAACAGAATAACACCATAGACTGGGTGGCTTACACAACAGAAATTCATTTTCTTGCAATTACGAAGACTAGAAGTCCAGGATCAAGACACCATCGGGGTTAGTGTCTGGTGAGGCCTCTCTTCCTGGCTTGTAGATAGCCTCCTGTGTGTCCTTGTATGATCTTTCCTTTGTATGGGGGGGGGGAAGAGAAAGAGAGAGAGAGAGACAGACAGACAGACAGACAGACAGACAGCTGGGCTGATATCTCTTCCTCTTCTGTAAGAACACCAGTCCTATCAGATTAGGATCCTACCGTTAGGACCTAAAGTAACCCTAATTACCTTCCTAAAGGCACTGTCTTCATATGCAGTCACACTGGGAGTTGGGGCTTCGACATGAATTCAGGGGAGACACAGCGTAGTCCATCACACTCTCTGGTCTGAATGCAGTTTCCCATCTTTCCCTCTGCTTTTTTGTTTTCTTTTTAGAGTTCTATTATGTGACAGGCAAGAATCTCGCCCAAGTGAATGGTTGGTTAGGAAGTTCTTTGGCTCCTTACCGGAATCTTGGGCCAGTGGGCATTCTGTACCAGTGGTGACTGTGGTCAGAGCGATGCTGAACAACGCAGTGAGACCAAGTGACAAGAAGAAGGAACTGCTGGACAACAAGGCCATCCACGACCTGGGGAAAGCCGATGGCTCTCTTAAGCCATGATCACACCTGAGAAATGCTTTTTTGGTCAAAGTCCACACCCATCACCTAATTGCTAATGTAAAGGTCTAAAAAAAGTATGTTTTAACTGGGGTTTCACTATTTTCAGCCATTCAGGTCCAATTAGAAAATGACTGTGCTGCCACAGCAGTTGGGAGCCTGGTTGTTGACCCTTGAGCAACATGAGTTTGAACTGAGCAGTTCCTTTTATATGGGGATTTTTTTCAATAAATACTATAAATGTATTTTCTATTCCTTATGTTTTATTAACATTTTTTTCTATAGCTTTTTTTTTTGGTGGAGAAATCAAGTTCTAGCTCATTTTGCAAGAATACAGTATATAATGCATATAACATATAAAATATGTATTATTGTGCTGTTTATGTCGTTGGGAAGACTTCTGGTCAATGGTACAGTTGGCCCTCTACATCTGCAGATTCCCAACCTCAGATCGAAAATATTGTTTCCAATCCACAGTTGCTTGAATCTGTGGGTGTCAGACCTGTGGCTATAAAGGGCAGAGTGTAGCTAAGTGGGGGTGTGTGTCAAAAGTTATATGTGGATTTTCAACTGCACCGGGGTGGCACCCCTAACCTACGTGTGGTTCAAGGGTCAACTATACAGCACCCAGGGAGCTTTCAAACGTGGAGCTTTTCTGCCTCAGACCTTCTGAAGCCAATATTTTGGGGGGATGGGCACAGGAATCTGTTGTTTTTTGTAAGTTTCCCTGGTGAATCTGATGCCACTGGTGCGGAGGCCAGCTCTGAAGTGCTTGTCTGCAGAGTGATGGCAGCAGTGCAGACCTTCTGTGGCATGCAGATGAGTTCTGTTCTAAAATTGTTGACATTCGGGTCTCCAAGATACTCTGTGCTGACTGCATGTAATTGTGTCAGTGAACATTGTGCCTTACTACTTGTTTAGAATCTATAATAAAATTTATTATACAACTGAGCTTTTATAATTCCTAATTAAATAGAGGAATAACAATAAATGGACAAATCCCGGGTGCCTCCTAGATTGTTAGGAAAAGGTTCACTGCCCACAGCACACAGAAGCCAAACTATGGCACAGGTTCTTTGAGAAAAGGAAGGAGCTTTATTTGCAGTTGGAAGAAGACAGGAGGCAAGGCTCGAACCTGCCTCATCCTGGACTCCGGGTGGGGTTTTAAGGAATAGCAGGTAAAGGTTCACCAGGGCTGCTGGTGAGTGGTGTTTCACAGGGATTACTCGTCTTTGGTTCCGGGTCTTGTTAGAAACAGGATAGTGAGAAGGCAAACCCCTGTTTTGTAAAAAACTGCTGTTTGGAATTCTCTGCTGTTCCTCTTATTCTAAAAAAAATAACTTTGCTCTCTAGCCTGCCTTAGTCTGCTCGAATAATGAGGACAATAAACTTAGCTGTCTGACCTTGTAGGCCAGAGACTAGATACGCCCATACCCTCAATGCCATGCCAGGTGCATTTTTTAATTGGATAGAACTGTGTAGTTTTCAAGGCTAGCAGCGAGATAGCCACTAACTGCACAGAGGACTGGCTCCTTAATGAAAAGAGAAGTTCTGCTTGTAGGCTTGCTTAGAATTTGAAATCTTTTTCTCTAAGCCCACCGCGGTGAATAAAGCGTAACTCCAGACTCTCCTGCGTTGTTTGATTATCCCGGTTCTCTGTAACAATAGGAGCAGGCTCTGTGGTTACACTGTCATCCTTAAGTCCTCGACGGAGGAAACTGAGACTCACTGTCATTAAGTGCCTTGCCCAAGGCGCCAAAGCTAAAGACCTGAAGCTAGGAAATGGCAGAGCCAGCATTCTAACCCGAGTCAGCCTGATCCCATGCGGTGAGTTTTTAACCACTCTGCGAGAGCATCCACTATTTGTACAATTCCAGAAAGCTGCAGTGAATTTTTTCTGGACACCTCGATCGGGTGTCACTAAGAGGTTTAGTATGTGCTGTGTGTGAATTACATAAAACTATTCGGGTTTCTCCCTATAATGATTAACCACAAAATGAGCACATAGTAGTGAAAGTACTTCTCAAAGTGCTGCAGCTTAAAAACCATGGGAAAGGAAGGGGAAAGGCAGAAGGGTCGACGTGAAGAGGAGCACACAGCGATCATTTCCATCATGGAACAAAGGATGGTGGTGAAACTTGTCTTAATGTTTGTGCCAGGGGAAGCAAAGTTACCTGAGTGGTTCGGTCAATTTTTACAGGGTCTACAGTACATTTCAAGATTCTGTGGGCACTGGAGGATAAAGGGCAGTGGGTTCCCCCACGGCCCGCCCCCCACCACCCACCCCACCCCACTCCCGCTGGGACCAGCAGGTTTTAGGAAGGAGATGGGCCATCTTCCTCCTGCCAGGTGGGGTTCCTTTGGGGCCGGACTCTGAAGAGCCTGTGCCTTTGGGTGATAATAAGCATGGGTTCCAAGAAGCAAGGCCGAAAGTAATGGCAGTTAAATCCAGTGGCCAGTTTTAAGTTATTCTCTGTATATTATTTCCTTGCCCACAAACCTTCTGTTGGGCCTTGTTCAACACTCTATTCTGGTCTTAATAGTGAATGGGATGATAGGGGAGAATTTGGGCTCATCCTTAGAGAAAAGAGCTACTCCCCCCCCAAGCCCAGCTTTATGGTGAGGCATAAACTTTAAGGGACAAGATTCTGGCCCAATCACCCCTCTAAACTCGGTGTTACTTTTTTGTTTTCACTGCTAACATTGAACGATCGGGTGTCACTAAGAGGTTTAGCAGGCTTCCCTACAATTGTTATACTGACAGGGAGAAGATGGGCCTTGCTGGAGAGTTCAGGTCAGAAAAATGAAGGAAAAAGTTGGGTGGGCCTTGGTAATGAAAGGCCCTGAATTCATGCATTCATTCAGTTCATTAAATACCTCCGACGTGCCATGGGGCACATGGGCAGTTCAGATATAACAGTGGACAGTAAAGTCTATCCCAACGGAGCCAGCAACTATTCTGACAATGATGTCCTATGATGTAAAGGGCTGCAAACTTAATAGGTGATTAATTCTATCCTCTTGGAGTTTACAATGAAGGGACAGAAGTATATGCAGAAGAGTTTCGTTAAGAATACAAGGCATCTGTTTCATTCAACATATTTATTGATTTCCTGTTATGAACTAGGCCATGTGTTATGGGTCAAGAGAAATGAAGTAGAGACATGGCCTTACCCTCATGGTGCAAACAGTGTTGTAGGTAACAAAGAAGAAAAACAGAGAGGAAAAACAAGCAAATGGTAGGTGCTAAGAAACTTAACAGAAGGCTGCTGGAATGACAGTGATCCTACTTTAGAAATAGTGGTGTGAGGAACTTTCTGCTGAGATAAAAAGTATATTTGTAGAGTATTCTTAGCAAAGGCCTTGAGGTGGGAAAATGATGAGTCCAAAGAAAAGGCTGGAGGATGCGGCCCACGATGAATGGCTGAGTTGAGATGGAACTTTCGGCAGGATTAGGTAGAGCCTGTTTAGAAACATGTGCCACAAGCATGCTAGCCTCTGGGATTAGAGTTTGGGACATTACCTACCACAGTTACTGTTGCCCTAACAACGTAGTCTATGGTTTCAATAGGTATGGGGAAGGGAAGAAAGACATGAGGCATAGAAAGGTTTGTGTTCCTGCAGCAGCCAGAATGTTACTTTCTAAACCAGCGATTTTCAACTGGTGTGCCACAAGATTTTTTAAAACATGCAGTACCTGACTAGTCAGGGCACTGACCTCTCAGGCTGTCACATAAAAAAATGACAACTACCAACACAATAACCGTCTGATGTGAACGAATAAAAATTATACCTATTTTGTCCTGGTTGGGTGGCTCAGATGGTGGAGCATTGCCCCATACACCAAGAAGGTTGTGGGGTTTGATTTCCAGTCAGGACACACACTGAGGTTTCAGGTTCAATTCCCAGTCAGGGGGTGTACAGGAGGCAACCCATCCATGTTTTTTTCACATCCATGTTTCTCTCTCTCTCAAAAAATTCAATGAAAACGTATCTTTGGGTGAGAATTAAAGAAAGAAAAAAATCACACCTATTTTGTTGTCAGATAAGCAAAAAAAATTTTTTTTCTGGTGGGCCGCAGAATATGAGTAATTAGTTGATGTGCCATGAGATGAAAAAGGTTGAAAATCGCTGTACTACACACATCTGACTGCCCTGGCCGGGGAGCTTAAGTGATTAGAGTGTTGTCTGATACAACCAAGGTTGCAGGTTCGATCTCTGATCAGGGCACATACAATAATCAACCAGTGAGTGCATAAATAAGTAGAACAAGTTAATGTTTCTCCATCTAAAATCAATAAATAAAAACTTAAAAAGTAAAAATAACTAAGTAAATACACCTGACAGTATTCCTCCCTTGCTTAACCAAACAGGTCAGCTGCTTACTGTTGTTGAGGATCAGGGTAACAATTATGTCTAGACACTTTACATGTATTAACTAATTTTTATCCCTACAATAACCCTGTGGTTAGTGCATGATCTCCACTTTGTAGCTGAGGAAATGGAGGGAGGGAGATGTCAGGTAACTTGCTGAAAATCAGAGTTAGGCAATGTCTACAAAAGAAACATCCAAACCTGTTTTGATTAAGTTTCTTTGAGCCAAACTGATGACATATGCTGGGGAGCAAGATCTCAAGTGCTTTTACTAAAAGTTATATGCCTGGGGTTGATGACCCATCCTGACTTGCCCAGTGAGGGATTTATGGTCAGATCACCCTGTGCAGTTACTTTCCATGGAAAAGTGACAGAAGGAGGAATCAAACCAAGTTCTCACCTAACCACTGAACATTAAAGACTGAAATCCTTAAAGCAGCCAGCAAGGCTTGGGTCTGCAGTCCATCCACACTGGCTCCCGCCGTTCGCTCTCCCCCAGCGTCACCCCACGGGGCTGGGGGGCGGGGGAGCCCGGCTCCTGCCTGCGTGCTGCCTCCTCCGCCACCAGAGGGCGCCGCGCGCCGCTCTCCACGAACCCAGAATGGGGGAAGCTCGGACGGCAGAACCACTGCCGCGTCTCCCCATCTCTGGGCACAAGGCTGTCGGGGAGCACCTTCCGCTAAAGCCTGTGGCAGCCCGAGGAAGAAACCAAAGTCTGTCCGAGGCTGAGACGCTCAGACCTCTTTTCAACTCGCTGACTCGGGGCGCACTGCGGCAACACTGCCGCGGGAGGAGGCGGAGCTCGGGCCTCAGCCCCGCCCACCCGGGCTTTCGCCACGCCCTCCGGTCACGTGCCCGGCGCCGCCATCTCGGGGCCGGAAGCGCTCCCGAGCCCGCGCGCGCGTTCTCGCGTGTCTAGGCGCCCGTGAAGTGCCCCCCACCCCTTCCCTGCTGCGCGCGCGCCCGCCGGTTCCTGGGACCCGGTCCGAGAGTCCGGCGACGGCCGCGCGCGCCGCCCCGCCAGGTCCCCGCCCCCAGCACGCCGGGCTCCAGGGGCACCTCAGCCATGTGCTCGTTGGCGTCGGGCGCCGCCGGTAGGTACTCCCGGCCCCTCCGCACCCGCGCCGCCGGGGGGCTGGGGAGAGACCCTTTCCTGCCCCTGCGGCCTCGGGGGCGCGGAGCCCGGGCGGTGGGGCCTTGCTGGGGGGGTAAGGGGGCTGCGGGAGGGGCTCCCCTGCGGTGGCGCCCGCCCCCCACCCTCCTCCTGTCGCGCCGGCCGGGCGGGCCCCGGCTTCCGAAGCGGGTCTGACCCTTGCGTGTGCTAGGCGGCCGGGGCGCCGTGGAGGACGAGGAGGACCTGCCGGAGCTGTCGGACAGCGCGGACGAGGCCGCCTGGGAGGAGGACGAGGACGAGGACGACGCGGAGCTCCCGCGCGACAAGCAGCAGACCCCCTGCCTGTTCTGCGACAGGTTCGTCCGCCCGCGCCACGTGCGTCCGCGGGCCCCGCCCTCGAGTCCTCCGGCCCGCGGTGTGGAGTGCGGGCTCGTGGACCAGGGAGACCCCGCGTGGGATGGACGGGGTGGACCAGGGAGACCCCGCGTGGGATGGACGGGGTGGACCAGGGAGACCCCGCGTGGGATGGACGGGGTGGACCAGGGA
>PVJC01033518.1:0-19318 GCA_004026665.1 Murina feae | reverse complement strand
ATTCCCAGAAGTGGGATTGCAGGGTCAAATGGGAGTTCCATTTTTAACTTTTTGAGGAAACTCCATAGGACCTAAATAGACACTTTTCAAAAGAGGACATTCAGAAAGCCAAGAGACATATGAAAACATGCTCAAAGTCACTACTCATCTGAGAGATGCAAATCAAAACAAAAATGAGGTGGCATCTCACACCTTTAAGAATGGCTATCATCAACAAATCAACAAATGACAAGTGCTGGAGAGGATGCGGAGAAAAAGGAACTCTCCTATACTGCTGGTGGGAATGCAGACTGGTGCAGCCACTGTGGAGAACAGTATGGAGTTTCCTAAAAAATTAAAGTGTTTAATTGTGATAAGACTGTCTGGCCAATGGGGGCCCCTTAAACCAATTATTGTGTCCTTTTGGGATATCCCCAGTAGACTTTGAGCACTTCTTTGCTTTGTGACATATTATGACTTTCCAGCATTACCTATTACTTTCCTGAAGGGCAGAGTTTTGGAAGAATGATGATGAGTTCAGTTTTGCATATGCTGCATTTGAATTTAGCATACTTCTATGATATCTCTTATCTGTTAGACAGCTGTGTGCACACACACACAGATATATATAAATATATAAATATATAAATATATAAATATATAAATATATAAATATATAAATATATAAATATATAAATATATAAATATATAAATATATAAATATATAAATATATAAATATATAAATATTAAAATATAAAAATATAAATACATATATATATATATATATATATATATATATTCTTTATTTTTGTTTTCAATGTGTTTGAATAGTGGTCTTTTCTCTTGATAGTCTAGGTAGCTCCTCCCAGCTGTGCTGCAACTATGGATGGGGACTATGCATTGTTGGTGGACTGCTGACTGTCTCTCTAGTGGGGAATAATTGATTTACCAATTAGCAGTCTCTAAAACAATATGAGCAAGATAATCCATGGGAGTTGCAAAAAATAATTCAATTTCTATTTAGATTTGTTTTATCTAATTTTCACATTTCCATTGTATATAAGTTTTATAATATAGAGAGTAAATAAGTACTGCAATGCAAGCATGTCATTTGTAAATTAACGTATATACATGCAGAGGCATCTATCTCAATTTTTTAAAATAATAAATACACTTTGAAGCATGTGTTTTGACAGTGCATGGCCAGGCACAGAGCATGTACTCAGTAAGTATTTGCTGAATAATAGTGACCATCAACTCTCCTCCACCATGGCTGGATCCAGTCTGAGATATTCCAGTGTTACCTCTTACATGGTCCAGACTGACAGACTGCACTCTGCCTTCAGCATAGCCTGTCTTTTACTTTGTGCTTTTTCCTATCTTCATTCTAAGTCACACAGTCCTGCTCTATACCCCGCCTGGCCCTTCGCTTGACTCCCCGCCTGAGCAGAACCTTTCATCTGGACCTTTCCTAATATTTCTTCTATCAGCATTGGCTGCTCTTGGCAATCTTGTGCTCTGCTAGATGATAGTAGGAAGATCTGTGCTAAAAGGTCAGCTTACTAATATGTTCTTGTGAAAGAAGATTCGGTCCTGCCTCAGGTGAGGAGTCAAGGATTGGGCCCAGGTATATAGGGCAAAGAGGCTTTGATTCTCATCTAAGCTCTAAAACTTCTTACATGTAAGTTCTGGGGAAAATGCTCAAGTCTGTCAGGCCCAATTTTCTCATTCATAAGATGGGGGCAGTAATAATAATATTATAGGGTCAATTATAATAATATTATCTAGTTTGTAGGTTATTATGAGAATTAAATAAAGTAATCCTTGAAAGTTCTTAGCATGCAATAGTAAACAGTTAATAAATTCATTCATTCACTAAGTATGTATTGAGTATGAATTTGGGACTAGGCATTGTTCTTGACACTGAGAGAAAAAAGAACAAATCAAATTCTTGCCCTCATGGAGCTTACATTCTAGTGAGGGAAAAGAAAACTAAACTAATAAATCTAGAAATAATGTCAAATAATTTCTATAAAGGAAAAGAAAAAGGAAAAGAGAGTGAGTCCTTGGGAATGACTGAGATAAGTGCTTGGGAAGACCTTCCTGAGGGAGTGACTGTGAGAAGAGACCTAAATGAAATGAGGCCATCACCTCAGCTATGTGATGATGGGGGAGATGGAACATTCCAGGCAAGTGTGAGGCAGGAGCATACTAGGAGAACATAATGAGTGTGTGTGTGTGTGTGTGTGTGTGTGTGTGTGTGTGTAGGGGTAAAAGGATATGAGATCAAAGGGATAAGCAGAGGCCATAACATTTGAGTCTTGTAGGCCACTGTAAAAATGTTTGATTCAATTTTATTGTAAAGATTTCAGAAAACATTGGAGAGTGAGAACAGAGACAGCTGACTTATTTTTTAAATGATTCATTTGGGTGCTGCATGGGGAGTGGATTGTAGAGTGGGTAAGAGCAAAAGGAACTAGTAGGAGGCTCTCCCAGGGTTCAGGCCAGAGATGGTGCTGGCATGGAACAGGGTAGGAAGAGTAGGCATGATGAGAAGTGGTTAGATTCAGCATATGCTTTAAAGTTAGAGCTGACAGTATTCGCTGATGAATTGAGAGCAGAATGGAAAGAGCAGAATAAAGTATGACACCAAGGCTTTTGGCCTAAGCAACTAGGTAAATGATATAACTTTTTAAAAATATTAGGTATATTAAATATTATCATCAGCAATAGCAGCATCAGTAGTGGTTTAGGTAGTATCTTAACCTTCAACCCTATTTAATTATTACCTGGAACACTGCCTTTAGATGATAAGGCTTCTAAGTTCATAATCAGGTTTAGGAGAAAAGTGAATGTTGACTTGTTAGCTCTTTCTACCATAGGTACAGAAGCAAAGCTAGATGGCTTATACACTAAAGAGTTATCAATCTGTGGTACTGGGCCCAGTGCTATGTGTTTTAACCAGCCTTTCAGGTGATTCTGATGAATGCTCAAGTGTGAGCACCATTGACCTAAGGCAGTGGTTCTCAACCTTCTGGCCCTTTAAATACAGCTCCTCATGTGGTGACCCAACCATAAAATTATTGTCGTTGCTACTTCATAACTGTAGTGTTGCTACTGTTATGAATTGTAATGTAAATATCTGATATGCAGGATGGTCTTAGGCAACCCCTATGAAGGGGTCGTTTAATCACCAAAAGGGTCGCAACCCACAGGTTGAGAACCACTGGCCTAAGGTATTTCTTTGCTGGTGGGCACCTTCTCAGAAGTCTGCATTGTTAAAAGGGTCTCTGTGACTGACTTGATGGCCTTGAATTGCCCCTACTTCTCTTCAAGACGGACCCCCTTCTCCCCGCTACAGGTCAGCCACATGCCATTGGCACTGCTCCTATCATGGTCTCTTTCCATTTCTCAGGCTACCTGACTTTTTAGCAGCATTTGGCACTGATGAAAATTATGTTGCTTTTGGAACTAGTGACTTCCAAACCACTGTGACCTCAATGGCTCCTAGCAGCCTCCTCCCCTTCTGACCATTTCTTAAGGGTTGCTCAGGATTCTGTCCAAGGTCTTCTTTTCTTCTCTCAGGTAGTCTCATTGATTCTCAGGATCTCAACTGCCATCTCCCTACCTTCTCACATGTTTCAATCTCCACCTCCAGTCCAGACCTCTCTCCTGAGTTTCAGACCTTCTGTCCACCTGGAGTACCACTGCCCTTTCAATGGCAGCATGCTTTCAACATGCTCATCCCCCGCTCCTAGAAACCCACTCCTGGCCTTTGGCCCTGATAACAGTGAATTTCTCCACCATCCTCCCATCCCTCAAGCCTGACACCTGCACATTGTCCTTACCTGCTTCCTCCTCCTTCCTTATTTCCAATCACTCACTGAGTCTGACTACAAGATGTCTCCAGATCCATGACCTCTCCCTCATCACCATTCTGTTTCGCTGGCTCACCCCTCACCCTTCAAGTCTTAGCTTAGACGGCATCTTCTCTGGGCAGCCTTCCCTGATCTCACCCCCCGCCAGCCCAAGACTAGAGTAGGTACCCTGCTCTCACCATAATGCCACTGCCCATTTATTTGCCTGTGTCACACTCCAGCCCTAAGTTTTGGGGCTATTTATTCTCCACAATTGTCCTTGCACTTGATCAGAATGTCTGGCAGATAGGGGCACAAAATGAACAAGCCAGAGAAGCTATTTCCCAGCAGACCTTTAAACTAGGTCTAGGACTGGTCCAGGGCTTAGAGCCAGGTGGGTTCACATGGAGACCCTCCTTGTGGGGCCAGCAGCAATTCTTTCTCTTGGTGTACACTCTTTCTGGGCTCTTTCTAACATCAGTACAGAGAGGAAAGAAGACCCAGCAAGAACTCCAGGCACACCTTTATCTGGGCAGGTGATCCTTGCAGGCTGGTGGGCTATACCACTCTCATTACCTAGCATATTGCAAATGAGCATGCATTGGGGGAGAAATGGTACTATTGGGCTCATAATCTTTAGCCCATGAGCAAAATGAGAAAATGGTGCCTGTTTCCAAAGCTTTGCCTATGGAGCCTGGAAAAACCTTCCTCTGTCCACTCCCTTAGCCAGCAGGTCGCACAATCATAATATAACATTTGTCAAACCAGTTTGTAATTATTTCTTTAAATCTAAGACTTTGTGCTCTTGGCAGGGTCCAGATTTGACTCAGGTCTCAGCTACTAGCATGGAGGTTGGTACCAGCTAGAGGATCACAGAATTTTCTGACAGAATATCCTAGGTATAGACCCTGTTGCAATTGGCTGTAAACAAGGAGGGGTGATGATGAATTACTGCCAGAGCTTCATTCTGATTTTAGGAGACTTGTCCTGCAGTCTGTCAGCATTACTCAAATGAAATATTCCACAAGCTCCTTTCAGGGGTGCTGGTACCACTAGTTAGGTAACAACAGGTCATTATGCAATGTTACTGGGTCAAAGTGTGATGCAAGGGACTCTCTGAACCACTCAGGTAGGAGGAAGCAATGCAAGAGGAGAGGGACAAACGCCCCTGGACCAGGTCCAGAGCTTTCAGAGCTTATACTTCAAGGAGTCTCTCTGGGTGTTTCTGCCTCTGAGTTTCGCAAACCTGTGTGTTCTGTCAGAAAAGGAACTCAAAGGCTGAGCTCGCCACCTGTCCTCTCCACTGTACTAAGGCAGATATAAAACTGGACTCAAAAGATTGCCATTTTGCTTTGCCAGAAGGAAACTGATAAATTATGGGACTTCAAGGAGGAAGCTGTTCCTAAACATGCCACTGAGCCATAGTGCTTTTACTCAGGGATGCAGCTTTTCTTGCCTTTCTCCCCAGCCTTAAAGAAATGAGGTGTCTTAGCTAGGGTTCCCTAAGAAATACACTGAGTCAGAGATTGGTGAGCAAGAAGTTTACTGGAGTGCCCTTGGGGGAAACCCTTAGTAGGGAGGGAGAGAAACAGGATGAGACTGAGTGAGACTTTATAATATAATGTTGTTGTGATAAAATCCCCAGCTGATCTCTCAGAGCTTCAGAGCTGAGATAGCCTTGCAGAATTGTCCCAAATTGAGGCAAAAGGGTCTGGACCTTTGTACAGCCTCCTCTTCCCACCCTGGAAAGGAATGTGACCTTAGACAAAGAGGCTCCCATCAGCTGGGAGCAGTTATAACATGGGGGCTCAGCAGCTGGCAATCCTGCTAGCTGGGGGCTACACATCAAATTCCCCACCACATGAGAATGAAAATACAAATTTACCTGAGAAAAAAAGACAAAGTGTTTTCAATGGACACCAAGGCATAAATGACTCATAGCAGAACCTTCTTTGGATAAGGGTCATGAAAGTGGATTTGAGGTTGAAATGAATAGGACCAAGGTCTGGGAAGAGAGCAGGATGTGAGGAGGGCCAAGGAAGGGGGATTGGGATTCTGGGGTCTTCCTTGCTGTGACATTCTGCTTGCAATGCCTCACACAGAACTACCAAGGACCCGGAACTGTGCCTTGCTCTCAGAAAGACTTTGGGCGAAAGATAATCCCTCTGTTTCAACTCTCCCACGTGGAAAAAGAAGACTGAGGACGGCAATGATCTGAGGGACTCAGTCTTTTGGAGGAGCGGGGAGAAGAAGGCAAAATATGTTTGGTGCAAGGAACAGAGAGATAAAAATGAGTTCTCTGTTAATTTAAAATAAGATATAAATGACCACCATCACAGAGGCTCAGAGCTGGAGGGGGTAATTCCACCTACTCATGTTATCTATGAGAAAACAGGATGAGGGCGGGGGGGGGGGGACGGCGGGGAGGACTTGCCCAAGATCACCCAGCTGACTTGTTAGTATCAAAACAAAAATAGGCCCAAAGTCCCTGGCTGAAGGTTCAGCACTCATTCACAAAATCCAGGTTCTATAATCTTCACTGGGCTGCCTGTCTTCTTAAAAACACCCCAAACTCTGGCAGACTGGAAATGTTCTAAGTCAGTTTTGTCTAAGATGGCCCTTTCCTGTGGATGCTCCTATTTTCAGAATTCTGCTGCTGCTGCTCACGCCAGCAGAAGGCTGGCCAGCCAGAAGCCTTGGAGACATTTGCCTTTGGGTAAAAGAGGCTGATGGTCTTGGACTGGCAGTTGAAGGTTTTCTGGGGTGGAAATTAAAGTGGCAGCAGGAAGCAGAATGCGACCTAATTAGCAGTTTGGTCTCTCTGAGGCTGACCTCCTTTTGGGAAAGCTGGCACTCATAGGAGAATAAAGCAGCTGTTGCCTCTTCCCTGCTTGGCCAGGTGGGCTAAGAGCAGTGCCAGGCCAGCCCTCAACCTAAGCCAGATGCCCTCCTGGAAATAAATCTCACCTCATTCCCCAAAGCTCTCCATGTATGGTTCCAAAGGGGTTTGAAAACAAGCAGCACTCGCAGCATGAAACCACTTAAAAAGGAGGGTAGAAACAGAGAAGACAAAAGCCTTTCCTGTCTCTGGGGTGGGGGAAAGGAGGCGGGAGGACTTTAATGGAGCTCAGGAGGTGGAATGAAAAGGGGGGAGGAAGAGAGGAGCAGAGAGTGGCACCAAGGGCAGTTGATGTGTTCACCAGTATCTCACACCTGTTGTTGTCTGCTGTGACCACACACACGCAGGTGACCCTGGGAGCTCCAGCTAAACAGGCGATGAGTGTAATTAATCCATTGTTTAGCATTATTGGAGCTCACTGCGGTGCGGATTCTTCCTGGCAGTTCTCCCAGCCAAACATGGGAAGTTCCTCAGCCTGATGGTGGCGGTGGAGGCAGCGGCTCTGGAAGCAAGGAGGGAGTTGGAAGGATTGAGACATCAGGTCTTAGGGAGGAGGCTCAAGCCTGGGAGTGAGGGAAGACAATGCCCAGTTTTCTTCCCTGCAGGGGGCGCTTCCCACTGCAGGAAATAGTCTATCTGTTTGGCTACTGCTGAGAAAACATGTTTTCTGCCTTGGTCCTCCTAGGCTGGCTGAGCTGTGGGCAGAGTATGAATGAATGAATTTGACCAGTGGCTGGGGCTGTTTCCTACTGCCTGGCTTCTCATCTGCTGTGTGGTCAGTGGCTTTCCCCTGACATAACCACCCCAGCATCAGCTATGACAAGATGTTAGTGGCCTCTCCCCTGGGGTAAGATCTAACACTTCCATAGCTCTTACTAAGTTCCAGGCATTATTCTAACCACTGCACATGTATTATCTCATTGAATCTTCACAACAACTCTATGAGGTAGGTGCTGTCATCAATCCATTTTACAGATGGAGTAAGGAGGCACAGAGAGGCTAAGCAACTTGTTCAAAGTAGAACAGCTAATAGGAGGTAGAGGTAAGACTCACAGTGTCTGGCTCCAGAGCCTGTGCACTCTACCTCTGCACATGCAGCCTCTTCCTTGTGCCATAGTTCTCAGCTCCCACACCTAACACCTGTAAGGCATGAAGATTTTTTTCTTGGTATTTCAATCCCTGCATCTGCCTAGCAGGGAACATTTCCATTTCTGCCCTGTGGATTCAAATTATCCATACAGGGTCTTGAAAACAAACAGCACATGTTTTAATTTTCAGCAAGTATGAATTTCTAACAAGCACTCAGCATACCTTTCATGATTTGATCTGTTTGGGAAAAACTAGAGATTTGTAGTTACTTCAGGCTAGTGGTCCTCAAAATTACGTAGATGTGAAGAACACACACCATGGAGAATAGGAACAGTACCAATTCCTGACCTTCAAGCCCCAAGATTTCTGGTTTTACACTCACTGGTTGGGTTTCATCAGAGGCATGGAGCACAGGAAGGCACATTAAAGGACTGGCTGAGAAAGTAGGAAGCAGCTCCAGTGACTGGCACTAGTTAATTGGATAGTTATTTGATTGCCAAGGCTAGACCTTGAAGGCTCCTTAATAGCACTCAGCTGTCCAAGTCAAGATGCGACAGCAAGGGAGGCTTTTTGCTTCCCTGGATTCACATGGAGAGTGGACAGAACTTCCTTTTTCTCCCAATTCCAATTCACTGCGAAGACAAAGCACATTCCAGGATCCTAACATCACCAAAGAGTAAAACAAAGACCACTCAAGCTTAAAAATATATATATACAAAGCTGAGTTTCTTAGTTTCCCAGGAAAGGCAACACAGGCTAATGAATTACTGTCTGAGTTAAGTGGAAGAAGACGAGGTCCTTGGAGGTTATGCTAATTAAGGATCCCAAACTAGCACTTGAGATAGGATGGGAGACTCCAAAACTCTACACAGGTGGTTAAAACAAGTTCCATTGTTCATTGCTTAGGAAAGTGTTGTCAGTTAAGTTCAGTGAGGAGCTGGCATCTTGAGTTCTTTTACTACACAGCATTGAGTTTTGATATCTCCTAGGTAAGTATGGCTGTAGATTTAAAAATATCCTTCTACTACTTGCCAGGGCTGTGGCTCCCCAAATCTGGATCAACCCATTTGTTTTCTGAGGTCACTTTGGGCCCTTTCTGGGATGGGTCAGCCACTGACAACTCATTGGAAGGAGGGGCAGTTGCTCCCACATCTCTTAATGCCCAGGGTAGTGTTCCTTCCCTAGCTAGACAGGCAAGGTGCCTAAGGGTCAAAATTTAAAGAAGCATGCACTCTAGAGTCCTGCAAGTATGGAATAAACCCTTGAGAGTAAATGCTTCCTTAAATCTTGTTCTGCCCTCAGCCTAGTCCCACTACCTTCCTGGCTGTAAGGGAGAACATTTTCAGTGTGTAGGTCTCAGTGGATGAACTATAATTTCATTCCCTCCAGATAGATGCTATTTTCAGATGCTCTTGTTTGCCCCATTATAGAAATGGAGAGTGTGTGTTTCCAGGGAGCAGGAATGGAGAATGAGAATGAATGAATTTCAAGATGTGTCAGCTTTTGATTAGGATCTGCCTAGTTCCATGGATTTTACTCAGATGGTCAGATCATGATGACACAGGCAGTCTGACTTATTACAGGGCTGTCTGTACTCAGAGTGCTCTCAGTGTTTCAGGAGATATTTATTTGAAGTTTCAGGCTATATGGAAATCACTCATATCAGA
Source organism: Murina feae (assembly GCA_004026665.1). NCBI lineage: Eukaryota > Metazoa > Chordata > Mammalia > Chiroptera > Vespertilionidae > Murina > Murina feae. Next base: position 9,826 of record PVJC01033518.1, on the reverse strand, counting down.
TCTTAGTCTTGGCATTCTTTTCTCCTGCCCATTCATTAAACAGCACCATCAGAACAAGTATAGGAAAATAGTTTCCTGATTCCAGCTGTCTTGGTGTGGCTTCTCCTATAATTCCTAGAAAAGCACTTGAACCCAATCCCAAGTATACTTATTTGCCAATAAACATGGACCTCTGGGGGCCTCCACATGCAACCAAATCCTGCATGCTCCTGACTCTTGGTTGAAGTGTGCCACACTGTCCTGAACAGGAAAAATTCTGTGCTATTTTTAATGGCCTGCCATGAAGGCAAGCTATAGTCTATAGCAGTTCTCACTTCAGTGGTTATCGCCCCCCCCCCCCTTACATGTTGAACCAAGGCTGACTCATGCTGGCATCTTTGTCTCTGGAAGAGGCAGTTATTTCTGTGTAATTGAAATTGTCCCCATTAGCTTACTTCATTTTGTGACTATTTTCAGGTGTTTCTTCTTGTTCTGTCCTTCAAAGACACGGGGAAGAGCCAGCCATCATCTGCTGGGTAATAATCCTTCAAGTGGGGCATCTGAAAGACACATAGGAAAGTGCAGGGTTAATATGAGAGCCTCATTCCAATTCATTCATGCAGGGACCTCAGGAAGTGTTGTTGAATTTTTTCCTGAATATCAACCATGCATAATGAAGTCAGTTCAGGATGGGCTTTAAGCTCAAATTCACTTGCTTTGGGATTCGTCACTCAGATTCCTATATTAAATTCACCTTGGGGTCTATGGTAAATTTTATGAAATGTTACTTTCCTCTTTATGGTTAGCATAAACATTTATTATACATCCTGTGATATATGTTTCCAGGAAGTAAGGAAATGCTGTTGTGGAAAGATATGATTCCCAACTGATTTGAAATATAAACGAATAGCATGTTTTAGAAAGGGGCTGGGACTTTAATGGAAAAAAGTAGTTATCAGATTTTTTTCTTGTCTTTCTCTGCCTTTTCTTCTGCCAGTTTAAGGAACATTTCTCAGTCTTTCTCCCCAAACACACAAAAGATGATACCTGATATGAAATGCTGTCAAATCCTGCTTCATTAAAGACCACAAAAGCTAATGCACACTCCCCTCACACTGCCCTAAAATGGGAACAAAGAGACAGAATAATGTCAAAATGAAACACAAAGGAAAAGAGTTTGTCCTCTGGGCCCGGGAAATGAAACATATCAGGAATAATCTGTGAATGCTGGGCTGGGCCAATATTTCTAGGGCTTGGTTCATAGATAATGGGGGATTGTCAAACCAGGCAACTTGTGAATACAGCGAGAATGCAGTGGAGGCCCTCCACAAAGGGCAGGGACACCTAAATAATCAGAGAACATGGACGTCCACTCACTTGGTGTGCAGTAGAATACCTCTAGAAGAAAATCTGGGGACATAGGCTAGATTGGAGGAGTCTGGTTTGGGGACCAGGAAACAATTTTTAGGGGTGTTCTAGGTTTTTAAAAAGAGGTGGTTATAAAAAAAAGCAAGTAACATAAAAAGCTCTATCACTACTGGTAGCATGAACAACCATGAAGACCAAGTTGGCTTTGTGGCTCATAAACAGAGCTTGGTAAGTCACAGATGAGATTAATGTTTGTTTGGGTTTTTTTTTACCAGGTCAGAGTATGACCCTTGGAGAGGTGAGAGTACAAATTCAGATTAACCTAGGTGACACCACCAAGAAATCACAGAGCTAGAACTTGAAATCTATTGGTTGCAGTTATGTTATACAATCAGTAAGATTTTTGGCACAACATAGCACAGACCCTTTCCATCATCTCCTGCCTCTTCACTGAGATGCCTGACCTATCCATCACACTTCTTCCTCCTTAACTATTCTGCAATCCACAGCTATAGCCAGTTCCTTAAGTGCTGTCACTGGGCCCTATGAAAAGAGAGAAACAGTTAGGACTGGCCAGGCACTGAGATAATACCCTCTTTGGTTGGTAAGTGAAACTGGAAATAAGTATTTGAGAACAGGTAGGTTGTTTGAAAAGTGATTACAAAGAGAAAGAGCGAGGAAGTGAGGAGTGTGAGACAGGGCTGGAGAGAAAACCAATATAAAGGTTCATTTTCAGGACCCAGTTTGTCCAAGACCTCCTAAGTATAAAGAATATCTCCCAGTAATGTCTGTCTAAAAGATGGGAGTCAGGAACATCAATTCACCATTTCCATTCCCCATTCATTGAGGACTACCCCTGTGTGTTAACATTTCTGAACTTCTGAGCTGTGCATTCAGTGTCCTGGGACTCATAAGTGCATTGGGCAGAGTAAAGGTATGGCACTCACTCTTTGTGAGACAAATTACCTTAAGATCACATAGAGCTGTTCACTCCATGTGACAAATAGGATATGTGACAGAGTACCTGACACATATACTATAGTATGTAAGTCAGATGAAGGGTAAGAGAATGAGGAGATAATATACCACCCCAGGGGAGCCAAAAAAATGAAGGGAACTTGGAAAAAGTCCTTTCAGAAAGGACTGAAAGCTTCTTTGGGAGGTTTCAAACTGGAAGAAGTAAGGAAGCTTAATAGAAGAATTGGGGAGGATTACTAGGACTGGATGGGGGAATACTGTCAGAGAAAAGAGAAGTCCTTCTGGATACCCAGCATCCTGGAATGCATTTGAGCCCTTACCAACTAAGTCCTCAACATGGGGTCATAGGGGGGTGCGACCATATCACTATGAGATTTTCTGTTTCAAAGCTTAATAAATCTCTGGTGGATGGGCACCAGGATGTCCTATGTAGTATTGATTTTGGGGTTGCAGCAAGGGAGTGCCTTTGTGAAGGTATTTTGAAAGCTTGGAATGAAAGGAATGGGGTGTTGGGAAACGGGGAAGGCTTAGGCTGGAATCTTGATTAGACTTTTGGAGCTGTTTGCCCTATAAAACAAGGGCATGAATATTGCCACTCCTACCTGCAGCAAAGCATCCTGGGAGCAGCCAAGGGTCTCTGAGGCATTGCAAACCCAAACCTATAAAGAGAAAAAAACTGTCCCTGTGTATCTATATTGTAAATACTTAATTTCTAGAGAGAGTCTGAAGATTACCCGCCTCATAAATGAATAGGATGGAGTCTGTTGGCTTCAGCTAATTAAATATATGAAAGGATCATAGAAAAGACATAAGAAAGACCTATTAAGTCATCCATCAGCAATGCGCTTGTGTCTCTGGATACCATATCTTGGAAGCCATATATTATTGACCTTCTCACAGTCTACTCTTCTGGAGAACTGACTCACCTCCATTCTATGTGGTTGTGGTAAAATATTAATCACAATGTTCCCTGCCCTCCCCATCACCACATACCCCAGCCACAGGGGGGTTATGAAAGAAATGACCAATCAAATAACTTCATTCTTATGTTCACAGTGATTCATTCAAGAATGGTTGTGTGACTTAAAAAAAGAAATATCAAAGTCTTCACTGAGAACTGCTATAGAGATGCTGGCAGAATGAGGGTCTCTCATCTTTTTTTATGGTGAAGCTTCTCAAAAATAAAGTAGCACTCAGAAGGAAGAAAAATTGAAAGATGGAGAGACAAAGATACTATTGAGCAGTGTTTCTCAACCTTCTGGCTCTTTAAATACAGTTCTTCATGTAGTGACCCAACCATAAAATTATTTTTGTTGCTACTTCATAACTGTAATGTTGCTACTGTCATGAATCATCATGTAAATATCTGATATGCAGGATGGTCTTAGGTGACCCCTGTGAAAGGGTTGTTCGACTGCCAAAGGGGTCACAACCCACAGATTGAGAACCGCTGCTATTGAGTATCTAGATCCAATTTATGTCTGATGCTAGAAGTACCCTCTAACTTGCCAGTTATGTGATCAAGTAAATTCCCTTTTGCTTAAGCTAGTCTGACTTTAATTTATATCATTTGCAATGGAGGAAATATCTGATGAATGTAGTATTTATTGAGCACATAATATAGTCTATGCTAAGTATAGTGGGTTGAATGTTGGCTCTCAAAATGTATGTTTGTGTTCTGGAAGCTGTGAATATAACTTATTTCGAACAAGGGTCTTTTCAGACATAATTATGTTAAGGATCTAAAGATGAGATCATCTGGATTGTAAGGATTTCTCTAAATCAAATATTGGGTGTACTTATAAAAAAAAACCCAGATTAGAAATGCAAATATAAGAGAAGACACAAACACGTAGAGAAAGCCATATGAAGATAGAGGGAGACAGTGAAATGCTATAACCAGAAAAAATGCTAACAGCTATCAGACACTGCAAGAGACAAAGAAGGATTATTCCTTAGAGCCTCTAGAGCAAGTACAGACCTGCTATTATGGAAAACTGTGGAGTTTTCTCAAAAAATTAAATATGGAACTGCCATTTGACCCAGTGATCCCGCTTCTAGGAGTATATCCTAAGAAGCCTGAAGCACCAGTCAGATAGAATGTATCCACCTCCATGGTCATAGAAGCACAATTTACAATAGCTAAGATCTACAAAGAGTCCAAGTAGATGAGTGGATAAAAAAGCTGTGGTACATTTACTCCACAGAATGCTATGCAGCAGGGAAAAAAAGAAGGCTCTCATATTCTCTGGGACAGCATGGAGGGGCCTGGAAAGTATTATGCTAAGTGAAATAAGCCAGTCAGAGGAGGACAAGTATCACATGATCTCACTCATATATGGAATGTAATGAACAGAATAAACTGATGAACAAAATAGATCCAGAGACACAGAAGCATGCAACAGACTGATGAATTTCAGAGGGAAGGTGGGGTGGATGTGAAGAGATCAACCAAAGAACTTGTATGGATATATGCATCATCCCTGGACACAGACAATAGGGTGGTGAGAGTCTGTGGTGGGGGAGAGGGGCTAGATGGGACCAATGGGGGAAAAAGAGGAACATATGTAATGCTTTCAACAATAAAAAAATTTTTAAAAAGATGTAAGGAGGACCAAACTCAACCAGAAAAAAAGAGAAAATAATAAAGATAAGACAAAATAACAAAATTGAGAACAGAAAACAATAGAGGAAATTAATAAAAACAAAAGCTGTTCTTTGAAAATATTAACAAAGTTGATAAATGTCTACAAATATTGACAAAAATGAAAAAAGTCAAAATTACCAATGTCAAGGATATCACTACAAACCCCATAGTCATTAAAAATACATCTACACAATGGAATGCCACACTGTGGTAAAAATGGAGTTCTTACCATTTGCAACAGCATGGATGGAACTGGAGAATATTATGCTAAGTGAAATAAGCCAGTCAGAGAAAGATAACTATCACATGATCTCACTCATTTATGGAATATAATGAACAATATAAACTGTTGAACAGAAATAGATCCAGAGACAGAGAAGCATTGATCAGACCATCGAACCTCAGACGAAAGGTAGGGGAGGGTGCGAGTAAAGGGAAGAGATCAACCAAAGGACTTATATGTAAGCATATAGGCCCAACAAATGGACACAGACAACAGGGGGTGAGGGCATGAGTGGGGGAATGGGGGGGGGTAACATGGGGATAAGGACACATACATAATAACTTAATCAATAAAAAAATTTAAAAAAGATAATTAGGGGATACTATGAAAAGTTCTACCCAAATGGATTTGACAATACAGGTGAAATGAACCAATTCCTTACAACAACAAATAACTAAAATTCACCGAAGATGAAATAAATAAATTGTATAATCCTGTCATAACTAAAGAATTTAAAATTTTAATTAAGAAGCTTTTAAAAAAATAAATTTCCAAGCCCAGATGGTTTCACTGGACAATTCAAGCTTCTGTGATTTTCCAAGCTCCTATCTTTTTTCTTAATGGCATCCAGTAATTTTTCTAGAATAAACACTTCTAAATTTATTTTGTGAGACCAGAATTATTTGATACCAAAAACAAAACAAAACAAAACAGACAAAAGCAGTATAAGAATAGAAAACTACAGACCAATATCTTTTATAAACAAAGACACAAACATCCTCAACAAAATATTGGAAAATTAAACCCAGTGGTGCTAACTGCAATCCTCTGCAAAGGCCTAAATAACCTGCACATTCTCCCTGTAGCTCACTTTAACAACAAAACCAAGTTTACAGTATTTCCCTTGAAGGAGCTTTCCATACTTCCAGTATCCCAAATTTTATGGCTGCCACCCAAGGGAGGGCCTCAAATTACCTAGCTCTAATAGCCAATGGGGTTTGCATTCATAAGTCCAGCAGGACAAAATTTTTAAACAAGCACAGCAACATCCCTCTGTAGTTATACACTCAGGCTCAGTTCAGGAAGAGCAAGCAAATATGCCCGTCTCCCAGCTGCTGCCTAATTGTCCAGCTCCTAATTACCACACATCTAGGTGATGATTGTGATCCTTCCCAACTGAATGCCACTAAGAACAAAGATGGGAACATGGACAATCACAAAAGTTTGAGAGGCAACCAAGACCTTGAGCCAAGCAGATTGTTGAGGTTCATCTCCAGCATGAGACGGGTCTGTTAATATTGGGTGATGTGAATATTCTAATACACATAAACCAACCTAGAAGTGAAGGAAAATAAAGAAATAAGGGAATATATTTCAATCAAAAGAACAGTATAACTCTCAAAAAACATATCTTAATGAAATGGAGATAAGTGATTTACCCAATAAAGAGTTCAAAATAATGGTCATAAAAATGGTCACTTGAGGTCAGGAGAACAATGCAGAAACAAAGTGGGAATTTCAACAAATATAAAAAATTACCAAAAGGAAATCACAAAGATGAAGAATACAATCACATGAAAAATTAAATAGACAAGTTCAACAGAAAACTAGAATTCACAGAAGGAAAAATCAGTGAACTTGAGGATAGAGCAGTGGAATTCATCCAATCCAAGGAACAAAAAGAATAAAAGAGTAAACATAGCCTAAGGGAATTATTAGACACCATCAAGCTGACCAATATATGTGTTATAGCACAATAGCAATAACCAAGGTATGGGAACAACCTACGTATCCATGAATGGATGAATGGATAAAGGAAAATGTGGTACATATACAGTGGAATATTATTCAGCCTTAAAAAAGAAGGGAATGTTGCCATTTGCAACAACATGGATGAACTTGTAGGTCATTATGTTTAGTGAAATAAGCCAGACTAAGAATGACAAATACTGTATGATATCACTTACGTTAAGAATCTTTTAAAAAGGTCAAACTCTTATAAACAAAGAGTAGAATTAATGGTGGATATAAGAGGCTAGAGTGTGGGAAAAATAGGGAGAAATTATTAAAAGGATACTTACTTTCAGTTATAAGATAAATAAGATCTGAGCATCTAATGTATAACATAGTGACTACAGTTGATAATATTGTATTGTATAATAGAAATTTTCTAAGAAAGTAGAACTAACTGTCCTCACACACACAAAAAAAAAGAAAAAGAAAAAAAATAAAGAAATATGTGAGGTAATGAATGTTTTAATTGTTTTGATGGTAGAAATCCTTTCATAAAGTGTACGTATGTCAAATTATCACACTATACTTTAAATACATTACAATTTTATTTGTCAGTATACCCCAATAAAGCTGAAAAACAGGTGAATTAATAGACATCAATTAATTCACCTGTTTTTATACAATGGAATATTATTCAGTCAGAACAAGGAGTGTACATTGATAAACGCAAAAAAACTTGTATGAATTTCAAAGGGTGAATAAAAGGATACCATGTAAAAAAATAACATACTGTGTTATTCATTTACATGACATTCTCTAAAAGACAAAACTAGCCCTGGCCAATTTGGCTCAGTGGATAGAGTGTTGGCCTGTGGACTGAAGGGTCCCAGGTTCGGTTCCAGTGAAGGGCATGTTCCTGGGTTGCAGGCACATCCACAGTGGGAGGTGTGCAGGAGGCAGCTGGTCAATGTTTCTCTCTCATTGATGTTTCTGGCTCTCTATCCGTCTCCCTTTCTCTCTGTAGAAAACTCAATAAAACATGTTTTTTCTAAAAAAAAGACAAAACTATAGTAATGAGAAAAACCAAGATGGTGGCATGAGGTATATATCTAAATGCTCAGCCTCCACAACTACAGAATAAAAATACAACTATACAGATAAACGGCCATCCTCCAGAACCAAGGGAGGGGAAGCTTTACAACTAGAAGGCAAGAGAAGGAATGCAGTGAGACTGAGTAGAAGCTCCTGGCACCAAAACTGAGAGGTACGGACGCGCGGAACGGAAGTGGCAGTGCGGATGAAAGGGTGGCGGCGGCTGCGCCTGGGTCCACAGCTTGGAAGGAGATTATAAACTCCAGGGTCGCACTGAATGTGATGCGGGCTGTAGGGCAATGGGGCAGAAGACCAGTGGCGTTCTAGCAGTGCTGTTCGCAGTGCTCACTGATGCGGGGACTCAGGGGCATGCAGATGCCAGGGCATGGAGGCACCAAATCCAGGAGAAGCCGCGGAGTCAGCGGAGGGGCAGCCATTGTGGGTTGCTCCACCCCAGTGATTCTGAGACCCCGCCCCACCCGACCTACAACCCTGCCCAAGCTGTGCACCTGCCTGCCTTCAGCATAACCTAAAGGTCTGCAGCTGGAACAGAACTCCAAAAGATCTAAACCCCAAACAACGAGGAGAAAGGCCTGCAGGTCATTTCCTCCTAGTGATATCTCCCAGTGATAACTACAACAAGACTGTGCACCCAGCCTTCAAAGGTGTACAACAAGAATGTTCACCCCAGGTGATTGGGGAGGCTAAATCACTGGGCCCTATAGGACACCTAGCACAGAAAGTCACTCTATCAATGAGCAGCCAAAATGCGGAGACTAAGAAACAGGTCACAAATGACAGAACTGGAGGAACACAAACGACTGGATATAGAGTTCAAAACCATGGTTATTAAGTTTTTCAAGAATTTTCTAGAAGCCGCTGATAAATTTGAAAAGGACCAGCTAGAAATTAAGCATACACTGACTGAAATAAAGAATAATATACAGAGATCCAACAGCAGACGAGAGGATCGCAAGAATCAAGTCAAAGATATGAAATATGAAGAAGCAAAACCCACCCAGCCAAAAAAACCAAAAGAAAAAAGAATCCAAAAATATGAAGGTAGTGTAAGGAGTCTCTGGGACAACTTCAAGTGTACCAACATCAGAATTATAGGGGTGCCAGAAGAAGAGAGAGAGCAAGATATTGAAAACATATTTGAAGAAATAATGACAGAAAACTTCCCCACCTGGTGAAAGAAATAGACTTCCAAGTCCAGGAAGCGCAGAGAACTCCAAGCAAAAGGAACCCAAGGAGGACCACACCAAGACACATCATAATTAAAATGCCAAGAGCAAAAGACAAGGAGAGAATCTTAAAAGCTGCAAGAGAAAAGCAGTTAGTTACCTACAAGGGGACACCCATATGACTGTTAGCTGATTTCTCAACAGAAACTTTGCAGGCCAGAAGGGAGTGGCAAGAAATATTCAAAGTGATGAATAGCAAGAACCTACAACCAAGATTACTCTTCTTAGCAAAGCTATCATTCAGAATTGAAGGTCATATAAAGAGCTTCTCAGACCAAAAAAAAAAAAAGCTAAAGGAGTTCATCACCACCCAACCAGTATTATATGAAATGCTGAAAGGTATCCTTTGAGAAGAGGGTGAAGAAAAAGTAAAGATAAAAACTATGAACAACAAATACATATCTATCAACAAGTGAATCTAAAAATCAAGTGAATAAAAAATCTGATGAACAGAATAAATTGGTGAATAGAATAGAATCAGAGGCATAGAAAGGGAGTGGACTGACAATTTAGGGGGGTAAAGGGTGTTGGGGATGTGGGAAGAGAATGGACAATAAT
>PVJC01033517.1:0-19318 GCA_004026665.1 Murina feae | reverse complement strand
AGGTCCCCAGCAGGTAGACACACACAGGAGGACTGCTCTGAGTCTCAGATGCAGCTGGGAGCAGGTCCCCAGTGGCCACACACACACACACACACACACACACACAAAAGGCGCCTGCCAGACTGGGGCCATCATAGGACATCCACTGAGGGGTCCCAGACCGTGAGAGGGCACAGGCCAGGCTGAGGGACTCCCTCCACCCCGAGTGCACAAATTTTTGTGCACCGGGCCCCTAGTTGATACATATTACACAATACAAAGTAGGCTTCTACAGAGCCACTTCAACTACAACTAATGAGACAGAAGAGTGATAAAATACTGGTAAGATCAACTTTTTATCTCCTGCTCTTATGTGGTATCCTGCATTTTGTGCCTTTATTTCTTATTGATACCATTTTAATAATTACATCCAATTATCTCTATAGCAGTAATTAAGAGGTAATGTGTGGCAACCACTTCTCCCAATAAAGAGGATGGGATTCCATTTTCCATTTAAATAAAGTCATTTTTGAAAAAGCTTCATTAAAATTAAAGAATATTCAGAAATCCTGAAATTGTGTAAACTTTTAGAGCAAACAAAAACTTTAAATTATGGACAGTGATAGGACTTTAAAGGAAAGATATCACAAGAAAGTATTCGTATTTTAAAATTTAAAATATTCTTATTTAAGTAAATCAGAAAAAATAGATTATTCAGTGAATGGCTTTTTTTTCCTTTCTAAGGAAGATTCAGTTACTTTAATTTCTCTTTGGGGAAAAATTACCTGAGCGTTACATATAAAAGTGCTTTGCATTTCAAAATATTGATTTTAAAAAATAGTAATTTTAATAAGCTTAAAGTCTGAAATATAATGTTAATTTCCCATACCTTTATGTTAGTTGTATATCTAAAGACCTAAATATTCATGTGTTTTCATTGATAATATGTAAGAAATAAAAAAAAACAACAACAAGAAGCAGTAAAGTTGATAGTATGGAATTATTAAGAAGTCACCATGTAAATTTTATTTCTGAAAAGTAATTTCAATAATCTCATTGGGTTCAAAATGTTAGTAACGGTTCCAAAAATGGTCGAGCCTGTCTCTCCAATGTGAAACAAAATGAATGCAATTCAAAAAGATGTTTACTTACCTGTGAACTCTACTTTCTTAAGTGAAAGTTCTTCACTATATAAAATAAATTACTAACCTCAATACAAGTACAAATAGAAATTAATTAAGAAATTGGCTAGTAGTCCTTGGCTATGACCATATGGTAATATTCATGCTTACATTGGTGACAAGTGCAAAACATACTTTTGAAGTTATTTATTCCATTATATATTGGAAGATAAATATAAGGGTGCTATTATAGAACTCAGCAGAGAAGAGGACAAGATTCTTACAGTTATTTCCTCCTGCCCTGAGAATTAACAAAATTACATATTTAATAAAGGATCTTAAAGTATATTTATAAGAGCTAAACACTAAATTTGGTTTTAGTTTTTTTTTTAAATAGAGGAATTGTGAGAAGATAAAGTAGAAAAAGACAGCAAAAAACCCTAATATATATTGCTTGGACATACAAAACAATCATCACTCATTATTTGTTAAATATCTTGTGAAAATGTCCCAGAAACTGTTTTAAGTATCTGACATTCATTTCACAGCAGCCTTTGAGGCTGAGGAATCTGCCCAAGGTGGTGAAGCCAGTTTTTAAGCCCAGGCATTCTGACTCTGCACCATATTTTCAACACTAGGCTCCTGATTTACTGATTAACAGTTAGGGCAGTTGTACTCCTTCACTTTTCTTATCAGAATATACTATTTGGCAAGTATAGATATTAAAGTCAAACATGAACTGTTCAACATTTATTCTTAAATACTAAGAAACCTTTTTTAACTTTATTTTTATTGTTCACACTGTTACAGATGTCCCCATTCTCCCCCTATCCCCTTGCCCACCTCCACCCAGACCCCACTCCCATTTCCCACTGACCATCACCTCACTGTTGTCTGTGTCCGTGTCTCTGTCTAATACATGTTATGTGCAATGTGCTTATAAAGAGTAACTGAATATGATATTTTACAATTTACTTTAACCACCCATCTCTTATGACAACTGTAAGCTAAAGTTGAATATATTTCTCTCCACACTTCTTTCAACACTGTGCATTATTGATTATGAATTAGTGTGCTTGACAAAAGCTCTAAATAATCTCATAAATAATTAGATCATAGAGAAATTCTAGTATCCTAAGAAATGTTTAGAAAAAGTCATTGTAGTTTTTGGGATAATAAAAACTCATGGAGATGATCTAGTTATGATTATGGAGATAAAATCTATTTACTTATTGTGCTTATCAGGAACTTAAAAATGACAATTGTAAGCTAAAGCAAGTATCTATTAGTTATAGGAAGAGGCTTTCATCATTATTTATGCATAATTAAGTGTTATATAATTTATACTAAAACTAATTTTTTTCACATGGATAAAAACGTTGAGATGCTTAAATAAAGAAAGATCTAACTATGTATACAGAGTTCAATTCTAGAAACTTCATAGTTATGAGAAATAGAATGGAAATAAAGCACATTTTTTAAATGCCACAAATAATGAAGATATTTGGTTTTATGTAATACTTTCACTTTAAACTTCAATAAAGCATTTTTGTAACTGCTTTTCAAAATCGCAACTAACTTCTTCATCCTTTTGATCTCCCTCTGGGAGTATCAATGAGAAAAAATGGCCAAAAAATGAGGCACCATTAGAAGGAGAAGAAACAAGTTGTTTGGGTGAGCTTTGAATTAATCAACTTCTGAATAATGTAGATTCCAAAACTACATATGATCACTTGTTCACCTCTGAGAAAAGGTAAAACAGCAAGAAAACGTAATTCAAATGGCTCTTTTCTGGAACTGAGACAAATATGTTTTCATTTAAAGAAAAGCTTCATTCCCTCCTGGAACCCCAAAACAATTAATTAATTCTGGAGCTTACTTGAATAGCTCCTTGTCTCCTGCTTAGCTTGCCAAAATGACATTTGCTTCACTATGTCCCCAAACCCCAAACGTTGGTTAACCAATAGAAGCCAAGCAAACCTCACATTCAAGTCAATGAAACGAGAGATACATAGAGAAAGTTCAAGTGACTAAGTAGCAAAAGAACTCTCTAAGGCAAGGCTTCCCCCAAAGATGACCTGGGCCCATAACGCCTTTTATTTTCTCTTCAATCCAGCTGTTGGCTCTAATCTAGTTTAGATAAGTTTAGTGTCATTGCCTTCTTTAATTTTCTGCTGATTGTTATTTAAAAGCATTTTAGAAACTAGTTACATATTTTTAAATCATAAACAAACACGTTTCCCACCATTCCTTATAAGGTTCAGGACTCTCAAATCCAAGAAATCCTAGGAGATTTGACTAATTACATAGAGAGCTGATGAACAATCTATCCAGTTTATCAGTGAAAGAACAAAGCAGCTACCTTCTGCCTTTGTTTTGGAACTGGCAGAAGACCTTCAGCAGCTGTTTCTGAGCTATTTAACTTCATTAAAGCTTGTTATTCTCCCACCACTTTCTACTTCTTTTCTTCATTTGCCATTTATACACTTCCTATAGCTAAGCACAAGCTAAATGTTATCAAACCCCTCAAATCTATTTCTTTAAATGTGACTGAGTAAACTTAATTAAAAGTTGCTAATTTTAAAAAAATGAAGTCATGTGAAATATTCAGTCATCTCCCCTTTAACATAAACAATAGGAAACAGTTTGTAGTTAACACTTATGAATATTCAACATTTTAGCTTTTTCTTTTTGTCCATCTGAAATATCTTCCCAATGAAGTGCTGCTGTCATCCTCCTAAACTCTTAACACTCCCCTTTAGCAATTCCCAGTTTATATATGGGATGATGGAATAAGCTTTATTCAGGTGTACTTCATTTAAATTTACTTGGATGGAAACCCTGCCTCTATTGTATATTACCTATATGTAACACAGGGCAAAGTGGAGAAGATCTGTGATTCCATTTTTTTTCATTTGATAAATGAGAAGATTAATACCTACTGTATAGAGTTGTGAGGAAAATACCTGGTAAATGTTAACACACGTTTCTTCTTTTCTATCTTCTAGCTCTTTCCTAGACTATTTAACTGAATCTGTTTCTTGGCCGTTTATGACTATTCCTAAAAGCAGACCTAGATTTACCTATTTCAAATTTAAAAATAAAAAGCCTGTCCAGAGCTATAACTTCATTTAAAAAAGTCAAGATTTCCTCAAGTCTATTAATTAGCATTCTGTTGACTCACTTCATGTAGCTATTTGCCCCCAACCCCCATGATTTCAGTGGAAATTAGAGGAAAATAATCAGGCTCTGTTCTCAGAACAATACCATCCTTAGAACTGCAGGCTCATAGAACTAGAGAGAGCTTTAAAGATGATCTAGTTTGCCCTTACGGCTCCCAAAATTCTACAGATGAATAGATCAAGGCCGAGGAAGTTAAATCTACTCCTCCACATCTCCCAGATTACACTCACAGCAATATTTATGTAAGTGATTTGTATCCATGCCCTCTGATTCCCAGTTTAACATAATAATCTCTCTATATAAAACCTTAATATGCAAATAGATCAAATGGCAGAACAACCAAACAACCGAGTACTATGATGTGTGATGACCACCAGAGGGCACATGGAACATGGCAGGTGTTGGCAGCACGTGGCAGAGCACAGAATATAGTGGGCATCGACCTCAGCAGGATGATGAAGCAGGTGAGCAGGGGTGCCAGACCAAGGTGGGGCGCTGGTCACTGTCATCGGGGCGAGCCTCTGGTGGTTACTGAAAATTCTTTGCTCCTGCATGCCACAGTACCACCTGGTGCTCACGCCTGCTGCCCGAGCCAGAGCTGCTGCTCGCACCCACTGCAGGCAATGCCTGGCGCTGTTCCTGATCACTTGACGCCATCAGTGGGTGTGAGCGGCTGCCAGCCCTAATCACCCCTGAGGGCTTTTCCACCTCCCCCTGCTCCTGAGGGATGATGGGGCTGCAACTGCTGCTCACACCTGCTGCTGGTGCTGGCTCCAATCTCTCCCTGCCTTTAGCAGGTGTGAGCAGGCCTGCACTGTCAGTGAATGGGAGCGGTGGTGGCGCAAGTGGGGCTTCCAGCAGACAGGGGACCGGGGACTGTGGTGGGAGAGGTGGTGCAGGAGTGCAGAGGATGGGCCGAGACCTGTCCCTGTGCCCACCACAGCCTCTTTGCCCACAGTTCCTTTCAAGGTGCACAAATTCATGCACTGAGCCCCTAGTTATTTCATAATTTTCCACTCTACAAATCATGTTTAGACAGGTTCTCTTCCTTCATAACAACTGAAAAGGGAGTTATAGAAAGAAAAATATTTAATACTAGAGGTTGAAAGATGCTTTTTAAAAAACTGGACTAAAAGGAATAGTAAGAATTTTAAATCATAAGTATTACTTCAAATAAGTGTATAAATGTTCCAAATAAGCTCTTAAAACTAATTAAAGTTAGATACAACACTTATAGGTTACAATGATGACATGCTTGCTAGCTATGTTTGATATGCTGCTTTCCATCATCCCAGAAAAACACCAATAAAAGCCACAGAAGCCTGAGGAACTATGTTATCCAAAAGTAAATTTCAAAATATCAGAAGTCACTCTATAGAAGAGAAGGCTTCAAACTGAAAAATCACTGGTGGCCAATGAAAGGTTAGCCCTCTGAAAGAGTTGTATGCATACATATTTAATTAAAGAAGAAAAACCAGATAAAAATTAATGCTGCTTAAAGATCTTTAATAATATATATTCTGAATTAAATTATTAATGCTAATTTCCAAGATATCTATTTTCTAAAATACCATTAATTGTATGTACCCTTGGAAAATTTATCTATAAGATGTTCTCCAGTCAGCTTCTAGTGTTTGTTTTTTTCTGGCTTGTAGCTGGCAGCAGACCTTTTGTAGGTGTCCACTTTCTCTGTCTCCTTAATATTAATTGTATATGCTTTCTTTCTGGAGATTTAATGAAGAGCTCTCTCTTGGGTTACATTTAGAAAAAATACACTTTTTAATCAGGTGAACAAAATATAGAATATGACTAACTTTATCTATAATAATGAAAGTGTAATATGCTAATTAGACTGGACATCCTTCAAGACAACCTTCTGGACAAAGCAGGGGCTGTGAGGGAAGCCCCGGTTCCAGATGCCAGAGGAAGGAAGGCCTACTCTTGCACGAATTTTGTGCATTGGGCCTCTAGTTATTATATAATAAAAAAAATCCATCTCATGGATGTTAGCCTAGTTTTGGCAAGATCCACCTTCTTACTCATCCTTATAGGAAAGAATGGATGTGAGTGATAAAGAATATCACATTTTTTAGATTATCTTCCCTAAGGGAAGAGAGACCTATTAAAAGCAGAACCAAAGAAAAACAGACAAAACACCCACTTGCATGGGTGTGACAGTGTGGTTTTTATAAAACTCTTAATTTAAACTTCCTTTAAACCAACGGAACTTTGGTAGGAGGTGAAAGAATGCAATAAAAGCTAAATTATTACCAAAGTAAACAGGGTAATTCAGAAATCATCATGTTTACTTTTCTTTCATTTTCATTTATCTTTATAAAACTTATGACAAACTCCCACTACCTAGTTCCTTTAGAAAAAATTACCAAAATGTTCAAAATTTGTTAAAATTCATGGATTCCCATATTCAGAAGCTGTTTTGTCCTCATCTTTAGCTGTCCACCGATGGATGGTGGGTGGCTTTGAAAAACATGGTATCTCTTACCAGCCCTTCACTTGGTTTGATGTTTGCCAGCTGAATCACTTCCAGGTGGGCTGACTGTGAAACCAGAGGATCTGAAGACAGGGATATGATGTGGTCACAGACTCCAGAAAGAGTTTTACACTGAAAGCAAAAAAATACATATGATAAACAAATGTTGTAACTAACACAATCACTTTTTGTTATAACTTTTTTACAATGAAAAATAAAAGAAACAGTAACAGTACTTGGCATTTTATTCCATTAAATCTATATAAAAAGGTATTCAGACAAAAAAATACAGGCACACAACACAGTTATATTCTAAATTATGGATACAAGAACTATCCATCAAAATATGCAACAGCGGTATTATTATATTTTAGTTTCATTAGTTGATTCATCAGACCTAAAATGAAACGATTGGTTCTAAACAATCCAAGAACTTTATAACAACCATCAGATAGAATTGAATTAAATAATTTTTAAAAATTGATGTCTTTTATATTATGATCAAAAATAGTTTAAAAAATTCAGCCAAGGCACAAGGAAGATGTGTCTTGCAAATCCACTTGAACTTCTACTTATTCATGTAGACCAATGGTTCTCAACCTTGGGTTGTGACCCCTTTGGGGGTCTAACAACCCTTTCACAGGGGTCGCCTAAGACCATCTTGTATATCAGATATTTACATTATGATTCATAACAGTAGCAACATTACAGTTATGAAGTAGTAACGAAAATAATTTTATGGTTGGGGTTACCACAACATGAGGAACTATATTAAAGGGTCGAGGCATCAGGAAGGTCGAAAACCATTGATCGGGAAAACCATTGATCTAGACCTTCCTATTCAAGGTTACCTTTGTATAAAGTTTCCCACCACCTCCAGGCAAAGTTTGGCACTCCTTCAATCCTGTATTCTCAGCATTCTTTGAACAGTCTATAATTGTATGATAACTACATTCTGAAGCTCTATTGAACAGGAACCGTGTCTTACTCATTTCTAACTTCCTGCCCCCACTCCCACCTGCCACCCACACCAGGTAGACAGATTCTAGAACATATAAGGTAATCAATAAATATGAGTTGAATAAACTGAAGAGCAAATGAGCTGTAACAATGAGTAGAGTGGCTTGCAGGAAAGAAAGCTAGTGTTTTAGTTAGAAGAAATCCATTCATATTGATAAGAATAACAATAGATTTAAAATAAGGTATATCCATAATGGTATGACTAAGACTTGGACATGTAGCCCTGACTGGTTTGGCTCAGTGGACAGAGCACCACCCTGCGGACTGAAGGGTCCCAGGTTCGATTCCAGTCAAGGGCATGTACGTTGGTTGTGGGTACATCCCCAGTGGGGGGTATACAGGAGGCAGCCGATCGATGTTTCTCTCTCATCGATGTTTCTAACGCTCTATCCCTCTCCCTTCCTCTCCGTAAAAAATCAATAAAATATATTTAAAAAAAGATTGGACATGTAAACTCATGAAGAAAGTGGAACATTAGTGAATGAATCTTAGACTATACTATCCTGAATTATGCTGGCCCTTATATGCTTCACAGACACTCAATGTACTTAAAGAAGCCTGTTGTCCATGATTTGAGGGTTTTTTATTTGTTTGTTTTTTGCCCTATCATAGGAGGTGCTTTTCTTATGTAGCAATCAAGACATTATCTTCTATCCATCTCCAACATGTTACATTTGTTCTGTAACCACTGCATTACCCCTACTGTAAGGAAGACAGTTTCTCCTGCCTGTCATTACTACATTCTGTGCTTGGACCATGGTCTCAGTCTGTGCAGGACTCAGCTTCTTCACAAGACAGAAACAGCCAGGCTAAATGTCCCTTTTTGTTTGCACTCCTGCTTTTTGCATCTGCTTTTCAAGGCTGCACTTTTATTGTGGCTATCAGTCCTTAAAGACAAACATTAGCTGGCGCAGTAGAGAATCTGGGCTTAAAGACAGACGAGGGCAATCACCAGACATTGCCAATTATTTGCTGTGTGACCATGAGGAAGTTATTTTATATCCTCGAGGCTCAGGTTCCTCATGTAAAAAATGGGGAATTACAAGTAACATTCTATGGTTTAAATGAAAAATCAGGATAGTGTATATTTAAAAAAGAGCCCTGCTATCAAAAGAAGACACTAAATAAATGCTTTTTATTCTCCCTATTGCTTTCTCTACTCTCCCAAGGGCTCAATCCTTATTCCTGGGATGAATGATGTCATTATTCTTAATCCCATGACCTTGCTGACCATCTTACAATGACCAGTAATCGCACTGCATGGCCATAATGGAGAGTTCACAGTTCTTTTGTCTCTCTCTGGGGCTCAAGTCTCACTGCTTGCAGATACAAATTATCTTGAAGAGCTGCTAACCAAGGTGCTAACAGGAACACCCCCTTTTCCCACCCAAACAGGGAAACCTACAGGGAAGTCACATAAGGTACTGCACTTAGCACTATGCTGTGCTGTTGCCATCTTGGAATTCTTGTTTTTGAACAAGGGGCTTGACATTTTCATTTTGCACTGCGTCTCATATATTATGTAGCCCATTCTGGGATCCCAGTCTTTGAGTGGTGTTCTTTTTTTTAAAATCTAGAAAATATCAGCAGCATCCATGGGAAAAAGGACAGAAAGGCAGCACTTTACATTTAAAAATTGGCTGCAGTTCAAATTGCTGCTCTTTGTCAGGAAGATAAACACTTTTGGTCATTTTTAATCTTTTAACTATTCATTTCCTCCCACATGTGGTTACATCTTCATTCTTATTTTCTCTTAATCTCAAGGGGGGATATAACATTGTTAATTCTGAGGCATTTCCATATAAGATACTTGGACTGCGTAACAACCTGAAGGTTACTAATTTGTATGCTATAAAGGACCCTTTGTGGTTTCAACAAATTGAAGCATATTTCAAAAGAGACCGATGTAGCAATAAATCTGAAGGTAATGGATGTGTATAAATGGCTTAACATGTGTGCATTAAAACATTCAGGGCCTCATATAACACTGGTGATGAGCAGTAGTAGCCCTTCTATTCACGCACTGGAAATACTTAGAAGTGGTGTAGAAAAAAAGGGCCTTAATACTAGACTGTAGACATTTCTACAAAAAAGAAAATACCATTTAAATCCATTATATTACGTTGCAAAATATTGTTTCAGATTCCTCTTCTTGAGTAATTTTGTTTGTCAAATACCTGCTATACGCTACGTCTGCTGGGAATACAAAAGATGTGTAAAACATTGACTTTACCAGCAAAGCTACCAGGATTTAATAGATTAAAGATCTTGGAAACTAATAACAGAAAGACTTAGAAAAGAAACCCCACTAGAACCCTGCTGTCTGTTTTAGAGATAATGCACTAGAACCTTTTATATTGCAGCATTTGACACTTGACTAAATAAGCCAATTAGAAGGGGTATAAAATGGTCTGGCTTTATATGCTAATTCTATACTTATTACTGCGGCATACATCAACCCACTGCAGGAAACCACATTAAGACTGCAATGGCAAAGTTCCAGGGAAGTTATTTACCATGTTCTTATAAAAATTAAATGTGTGCATTCAATGAAATCGTGTGATACTATGTTGTTATCATTTTAAAACAAAACCTACTGTTACCTAATAGTATATTCTAGGAAAAGATAATTAACTATCATACAACAAGAAAAATGCATTCTTTTTATTATTGCAAATTAACATCAATACTATAGAGCACCTACCATGTATCTGGCACAATGCTAAATACTTCCTAGTCATTATCTCTTTTATCCTTATAACAACTTCCTGAAGTAGGTATTTTTGAAAGAAAGGCAAAAAAAAATATATATCAAGGTCATTGCCTTGGTAAAAGAAAGACTTGAATTCTTAATCATTATGCTTATTGCAATCCTTAAATCTCAACTTATTTTTTCATTAATTTCATTTTGTACTGTTAAAAATTCATGTCTGTATTAAATGGATATTATATAATGTTTAAATTACATTGTTTAATGAAATATAAGATGAGCATTCTAATTTAGAATGCAGTTTAGATAAGGAGTAGTAGAACTGATACTGTGAAAGACAGTCTGGGGAAACTTAAAGCAATTTTAGCAGCTAAAGGACCACTCTCTCTTCTCTAGATAAAAGAAGACCGGTAACCACTCATATGAGGGAGATTCTTCTGCCATTTTTGCAATATTTATACCAAAAGATTTTACATTCCATTTATATTAGTTCTAAAAATAGAATAAATAATATGAAACTAAAATTAAATCCTAGTAAAGAATATGCCTTTAATAACACTAACGCAGTGGTTCTCAACCTTCTGGCCCTTTAAATACAGTTCCTCATGTTGTGACCCAACCATAAAATTATTTTCATTGCTACTTCATAACTGTAATGTTGCTACTGTTATGAATTGTAATGTAAATATCTGACATGCAGGATGGTCTTAGGTGACCCCTGTGAAAGGGTCGTTCGACTGCGAAAGGGGTCGCAACCCACAGGTTGAGAACTGCTGCACTAAGGGGAACATAAAATTGCAATGGTGTCATAGCTGACCCTCTGGATTCTGTTATAATCTACTCAAGATGGCAAAAAAAGAATTATTAATTGAGTAGCAGTAACGGACAGGATTGGCTATGATTTAAAAACCTTTTAAAACAGAAGTGTGTCACAGGATGAACTTAATGGTATTATGATTTTCTCTTTCCAGTTTTTGCATTAATTTCAAATATGAATCAATATAATGAATAGAGCACATTCTCAGAATGAGATGGAAAGTTTTCATATTCTCTTCTATATATAAGGACTATATTTTATATCTATTTGCATATATGTGTAGGTTGCTTCACCCAAACCTAAAAGTTCTAAAGGGAAAAAAGATCTGAGCATAGCATGTTTAGTATAAAATAAATACTGATTTGAAAGAGTTGTAAAAACAACATTTAGTCACTGTGGAGATTAAAAAAATAGCAATCTATATTAATATATTAACCAGTAGCAACAAGTAGCATTCTTTCATTATCTCTGAACCTCATTCTTTCATTGGCGCTGAATTTATCAGATACTACTTTTTAATTTTTAATTTAATTTTTAAAATTTTTATTGCATTTACTGGGGTGACATCCTATATAATAAAAGAGAAATGTGCAAATTAACCATCCCTCTGCTATGCTCAAGCCATGCCCACCAGCCAATCAAGAGTGAGTATGCAAATTAACCCAATTAAGATGGCAGCAGCCATGGAGCTGAAGTGAGCAGGAGGCTTGGGTTGCCTCTGGCAATGGAGGAAGCCAAGCTTCCCACCTGCCCTGGCTCACCCTCGGCTCTGCTCAAGGCTACAAAGTTTCAATTATAGAAGATAAATAAATCCCAGAAAAAAGAAGAAGAAAAAAAGGAGAGGCTGAGAGCATGGGTTGCCCGGGGGGCATGGTCAGTCCGTCACCCAGGCTGGCCAGGCACCTCAGCAGGACCCGCCTACCCTGAAGGGGGTGTGGCCAGCCTGAAAACAGCCCTCAACCCCTCACCCAGGCTGGCCAGGTGCTCCAACGGGACCCCCACCTTGATCCAGGACACCCATCAGGGCAAACCAGCTGGCCCCCACCCATGCACCAGGCCTCTATCCTATATAATAAAAGGGTAATATGCAAATTGACCCTAACAGCCGAACAACTGGGAATGACTGGTCACTATGACACACACTGGCCACCACAGGGCAGACATTCAATGCAGGAGCTGCCCCCTGGTGGTTAGTGCATTCCCATGGGGGAGCTCTGCTCAGCCACAAACCAGGCTGATGGCTGCCAGCACAGCAGTGGTGGCAGGAGCCTCTCCCGCCTCCTCAGCAGCGCTAAGGATGTCTGACTGCAGCTTAGGCCTGCTCCCCGCTGGCAAGTGGACATTCCCCGAGGGCTCCCGGGCTGCCATAGGGATGTCTGACTACCAGCTTAGGCCCAATCACCTGGGGAATGGGCCTAAGCCAGCAGGTGGACATGCCTTGAGGGGTACCAGACTGCGAGAGAGTGCAGGCCGGGCTGAGGGACTACATCAAGTGCACAAATTTTTGTGCACCGGGCCTCTAGTATTAATATATTAACCATAACAACAGATAACATTATTTCATAATCTCTGAACATCATTCATTCATTATTGCTGAATTTATAAGATACTACTTTTTACTTTTTAGATGAATATATGAAATTTCAGTTATTTTTAAAGAAATAATATAATTCAGTATTATAAGTATACAACTCTGTGCCAATTTAGGATACCAATTGTTCTATATTTGGTGAAAAATATTACATATTATAACATTGTAATATATAATATTGTCAAATAGTGAGAACTCTAGGTGATATAAGCCTCATTAGGAACTAAAATATTCTTAGTATCTTAGTACTTGCCAGATCTCTGTGAAACTAGTAATGCTACACCTCTGATTATGATGTTTCACTAACAGGACACAGGGAGTGAACAATTGTAGGTAACAAAAGAGTGAAATTTACAAATAATTTAAACTGGTAGCCTGGCTCAAGGGGCTCAGTGGTTGAGCACTGACCCATTAACCAGGAGGTCACAGTTTGATTCCTGGTCAGTGTACATGCCTGGGTTGTGGGCTTGGTACCCACTGAGGGGTGTGCAGGAGGCAGCTGATCAATGATTCTCTCTCATCATTGATGTTTTCATCTCTCCCTCTCCCTTCCTCTCTAATATCAATAAAAATATATTTTTGGTAAAAAGAATTTAAACGGGTATTCCAAAGTATTATTTTATATACATGTGCCCCAACACAAGAAGACTTTCTTGCTCATATAAGAAAAGAGAATTGATGGAGAAACAATGTTTTAAACTTAAAAACTAATATAATAGAATAAAATTTCAATTTTAACTCAACACATGAGTTTCAAGAAGCTTCATAAAGCAATTGTACTTGCAAATTAATAAAGATCGTGTGAATTTTGTTCCAACAATGCTTAGAAAACTGCAATCCCTTTAGGTTTCAAACTGATTGTGAGGGGAAAACACAACAAAACAATTAGCAAAATGAAAAGAAACTACCACCACCACCACTCCCACCGCAGTCACCTCTGCCCTTGCCACAGCCACCATCACCACCACCACCACCACCACCACCACCACCATCACCATCACTTCATTAAGCCATTCATTCATTTAACGATCACTAAGTATCTGCTACATGATTCAAATGCCAACTACTATGTTCAAGGATTTCACAACCTGGGAGCGTATTTCTGGTAGCATATTTGGCTTTGACATCACTGACATTAAGTATGCACACTTAATAATGTGCATACTTAATAATGGAAAAGAAGCAATAACACTTTAAAATAATAATCATCTAGGAATGATGAGGTCAGTACCAACCAGTGAGAGACCATTAGTCAGCCCCAAATGTGTACCTACGTTGATGAGCATGAAGTGGGCCCTTGACACTTGCAACTTACTTGCAAGTACTGCCCTGAGACATCTTGGTCGGGTCTGAATTAAAAGTGGGACAGCAGGTTCCACCATTCTGATTCCTCACAGGGAAATAGCTGGAAACCAGAGCTAGATCTGGGGAAATCTCCATTCTATTTGCTTGCTTTCTCAGGGGCAGGAAACAGCCAGGCAGGTTTGCAGTGTGTCCCAGCCAGATGAGAGAGCACTCATTAGAGGGTACAATGCCTTTCAGGCTCAAGATTAACAAGGGTCTGGACATCTTAGTAGCTCAACTAAAAGGCAGGTTATTAGGAAGAGTATTTCATTTAACTTCAGATTCAAATAGCAGGAGTAAAGCAGTTCATTATAATTGGATGAGCTTCTGGAAAATCCAGGCGCTATATATACAGTTTATGGGCAAACAGGGAACGAAAAGCAGAGATCTGGGAGCAACATTTTCATTTACAGCTGAGAAATTCAAAGTTACCATCTGTGCTTTTATGGGGAAAAAAGCTAATCACACTGTGTCAGTTATGAGTTTATTGGCTCTCGGCTCCAAACTCACCCTTCAGTCCCTGCTCTGTGATAATGGACAGGACTCTTCGTGTACAGCGAGCACGATGTTAAGTTTTTTGTCAGCAGAGGGCGGTGGAGGGACATCACAGGGGGAAGAAGGCCTCTCCTTCAGGTCTCCCTGTGCTGCATTTTGCTTTTTCTTGCTCCTGATGCACAGTCCATCAGTGATGCATGTGTGTGGGAAACCCAGTGGTTCCCAGACCATGTGGTCCCTCAGTGATCTCACAGCCTTACCCTTAGTGACCACCATCTGGCGGCCCTCTCGGCCTCTTCCCCACAGTTGCACCCCACTGGCTCTGTGAGTCCTCCCAGCAGCATCACTTGCCTGTAACCTCGAGGATTGGTTCCTGCTTGCCTGGCCACTGTGGATCAGCTTTTGCTTAGGCAAGCCAGTGAAGCTGCAACACTATTGCTCCAATGAGTTCTGACATCAGCCTAGGGGATAGTGCCTTTCCTTGGGTACAGTCCCAGGGCATGCTTTGCAGTGGTTCTCAATCTTCTGACCCTTTAATACAGTTCCTCATGTGGTGAACCAACCATAAAATTATTTTCGTTGCTACTTCATAACTGTAATGCTGCTACTGTTAGGAATCATAATATAAATATCTGATATGCAGGATGGTCTGTGGTGACCCCTGTGAAAGAGTCGTTCGACCCCCAAAGGGGTCACGACCCACAGGTTGAGAACCACTGCTTTAGAGTCTCTTTGCATCTGTATGAGTACTCTTCTATCATAGTTTGACAGTTACTTAGCATGAACTTCCCTTGTTTGTTACTGTGTGGTTTCTGTCTCCAGACAAATTCAATTAACTTGTTGAAATCTTTACATTTACAATGACTGTAAGTGCAGTTTTGTAAAAAATACCGTATCTTTGATCACATAAAGAATGGTCTCAGTTGATGACAACCCTTCAATTTATGTGGACACATTGGTTTCTACAGATTCTGTGAGTTAGTCATCAAAGAATTATGTTATTTACACCTTAGAAACCACAGAAGCTGCAATGCTTCAACTTAATCAGAGAGGCTAATTTCCTTTGTGAAGAGCTAGTTAAGTACCAGAATGGGATCAGGACACCAAATCTTTTTAACTCTCCAATTTGGTGCACCTTCTACTACATCACTCTGCCTCTGACTCCCCAACAAAAACAAATAGTCTTTGAGAACAAGGATTGTACATTGGAGTCAATGTGACTACCAAAGCATTTAACAATCCATAATGTGTCAAGCAAATGTAATGCCAGCAAGGACACCAACATAAATATACCAACTTATCTAGACATAGGGTCTAACCAAATCATAGTAAGACACACTAAAAGCAGATTATTTCAATTATTTATGTGTGGCCACATTCCCTTTAGGATATACACATGCTTTTTTTGTCCCCCAAAAGACAAAAATTTTCTATCTTCATCATATTCTATCTAGATTTCTTCTTTCTTGCACAGGACATCAGTTGTGGAGAAGTTAATTTACATTTACAATAATTTATAAGGCAATTAACCACCAGAGTGTCAAAACCTAAAGGTAATATAATACAACACAAGAAGTCAATGCTATTTCAGTAACGGTGTTAGCACCCTTCTTTAAGTTGACCACAAAGACAGTGAAGGGGGGCAAGATAGAAGGGTGATGTTATCTATAGAAATAAAAAGCCATTTGATGCTTTCAATGTATAAAACTCACTATTAAAATTCACATTTTAGTGAATTGAATGTAATTTGTATGTTCAAATGCTACAGTTACAACCAAAATGTCAACCATTCAAAAAATTTCACGACCCACGACCACAGCTTTAAGAGAAGAATGTAGCTATAATGGATGAAGCTGTCTTTGCACAGCATCAGGGACCTTCTGAAGACCAATGCAAAATTATTTTAATGAAGTCATTAGATTACCACTGTTTTCAAGAAATCTTAAAGACAAAGTATTAATATGATTACTTTTATGTTATTATGGAGCATGCTGCTACCCTAGTACTTATATCTTCAAAGTCTAAAATAAGCTCTTCATCTTCTCCTTCAGGCTTTTCTCTTAGACCTAACTACCAGATCTGTGCAGTTTTAGTCACTTCTAGGTTAGACAGTAGAGAAGGCACAATATTCCCAGACCAGATGAAGTTTAGGAATAAAGAACTCATATTTTTTAAATGGAAAAGGAGATTAAATAGAATGCTTATGAAATAAAACAAATAGTTATGCTTCACTCCTACCTTTCACTACAGTCCTTGAATCTTGAGAAACATGCCTGAGAAGCCATTTCAGACCTTGTTTTTTGGCAGACTTACTCTGCGTCATAGCCCTGCTGCTCCTATTAGTGTGCCTGCAACACTTGTCTACTTCAATAAACTCGTGGGTGACAACATCTGGTTGTATTTCACCTCTAGTCCTTTGCTACCATAATTTTACTATTCTGAAATTCAAGTTTTACTTCATTTATATGGTAAATTTATTCAAATATATTTCTTCAAAAGGGTATTTAATGACCTTTCAGTTCTTGGGCTGACACTCCAACCACTGATCACACTGGTCAAGGCTAAAGTGAATATATTTCATTCATTTCTAAACGTCTTCAGTGTGTGTGTGTGTGTGTGTGTGTGTGTGTGTGTGTGTGTTTACTCCTTTCTAATAGAGGTGAAGAACTTACAAGGGCATAGGAGCATCAACCAAGACATGGATGTACAAAGAAAAGCAGCCAAATGTGCATTAACAAGAAATAATATGCCTTTCTGCAAAGTATGATGTACTCACACTCATTTCTAGTAATAAAATATCTGCAAAGTCATTGATTTACTTAACCAATATTGCCAAATTAAAATTTGGAAGTTTATGTGGTGAGTATAGAATAAGAGAAAAGGCAGTTTGATTATTTTATGAGTTATTTCATATAAATGATGATAGAGGTAAATTATCCCTGTGATACAACCAAATATTTTTCTTTGATCTGCTGTCAAAAATCAACCATGAAAAATTCTGATTTCAAATTGTCTTTTCTCTAGATTCTTTATTTTACTGTACTCCAACCCTGCTGCATTCTAAATACTGTATCATATTTTTCTATTAAGATACAATAAAATAATTATAAATAATATAGCCTGCTATGTTTTGATTCTTTTGAACTTTTCCTATGAAATATATAGGGTTCACCTTTTTATAGGTTGTAGATTTTTATTAATTATTAGTAAAACAAAGAAATATATTCTAATGATGATAAAAATAAATCCAAGTATACTTACCACATGAAGTATTTTATTTTCTGTTTCATATACAGTACAATCCTAGAAATAGAAACATAGGCATTAGTTTTGAGAAAAATCAAGTATTAATCCTAAAATACTTTCTTATGAATTACATTACAATTTGTAAAAAGTATTAACAATTCAAGCAAAAGCAGCAATAATGGAAAAAATCTGGAATACAATATCACAACACAACAATAGTGATTAGCTCTGATAGTCTGTTATAGGGATTTTCTCATTTTTGCTTGTGTATTTTCTTTCTTGTTTTAGCTTATTTTTATTGACTGATTGATTGATGAGAGAGAAAGAGAAACAGATTTGTTGTCCCACTTATTTATAATTTAACTAACTTTAAACATTAAATAATTTACATTAAATAGATGTAAAAACAATCATTGGAAAGTTATTGTAACCCTTTCTAGCTAAACTTTTACATGTGATAAACGTATTTTTTGAAATATTTCCAACATTTCAAATACTAATTTATTATTGGAACATTAAGAAAAACATTACTATTTATTTCAATATCAAAATCTCAAAAATACATTTATATTTGCAACTACTGTAAGCTATTTAATATACTTTACATTATGCATTAGAATTGATACATACTACTAATAAATGCCAAGTGTATAGTTCTTGCCTAAATTTGATTCCCTGAAATTATTTTAAAAATTATTTTAAAAAATCACCATTGTCTTTTTACCTGCAATTGCTACACTTTCAATAAGTGGTAACATAGCAAAGTGATCTCTGCTTTATTCAGTTTTATATTTTTAGCACAATTGATTAATATTTGTTGAACTAAGAAGAAAAGTGCATCTATAGCCCAGCTAGTATTGCTCAGTGGTTGAGCATTGATCCATAAGCCACGAGTTAATGACTATATTTATGGTTGTTTTTCCCCCCAAGGAATTTATGGAATAGGCACAATATTAGTAGAAACTTAGGGTGTTATGAGAATCAAATGAAAAAATGAGATAAATGGCTTAGCACAGTATTTGACATACAGTAAATGATAAATATATTTTAACTATTAATTACTGCATCTTTATTTAAACATTTAAACTAGTCTTTATTTCAAAATATAAAGTTAACTAGGGGCCCGGTGCACAAAAATTTGTGCACTCGGGGTGGAGGGAGTCCCTCAGCCCGGCCTGTGCCCTCTCACAGTCTGGGACCCCTCAGTGGATGTCCTATGATGGCCCCAGTCTGCCAGGCGCCTTGTGTGTGTGTGTGTGTGTGTGTGTGTGTGTGTGGCCACTGGGGACCTACCCCCAGCCACATCTGAGGCTCGGAGCAG
>PVJC01033516.1:0-18518 GCA_004026665.1 Murina feae | reverse complement strand
TGGGAGGGACCCAGGCCTGCAGAGGAAGACAGTAGGGGGGGACCCAGGCCTGCAGAGGAGGGAAGTTGGGGGACACCTAGGCCTGCAGGGGAAGACAGTTGGGGGGGACCAAGCTGGCAGAGGAGGGCAGTTGGAGGGGACCATCCTGGCAGGCAGAGGGCAGTTAGGGGCAATCAGGCCAGCACAGGAGCAGTTAGGCATTGATCAGGCTGGCAGGGGATTGGTTAGGGGCAGTCAGCAGGCGAGTGGTCGGGAGCCAGCAGTCCTAGATTGTGAAAGGGATGTCCGACTGTTCGTTTAGGCCTGATCTCACTGGTGCGATCTGGCCTAAACAGGCAGTCGGACATCCCTCAAGGGGTCCCAGATTGGAAAGGGTGCAGGTTGGGCTGAGGGACACCACCCCCACCCCCCACTCCCACTCCATGCACGAATTTCCTGCACCGGGCCTCTAGTCCTATATAATAAAGAGGTAATATGCAAATTGACCATCACTCCAACACACAAGATGGTTTCCCCCATGTGGTCAAAGATGGCCACCCCCATGTGGACACAAGATGATCAGGAGAAGGAGGGCAGTTAGGGGTGACCAGACTGGCAAAGGAGGGAAGTAAGGGGTGACCAGGCCAGCAGGTGATGGCAGTTAGGGATGACCAGGCCTGCAGAGTATGTCAGTTAGGGGCAATAGGGCCAGCCTGATCAATAGTTAGGCATTGATCAGGCTGGCAGGGGAGTGGTTAGGGGGTGATCAGGCTGGCAGGCAGAAGCAGTTAGGAGCAATCAGGCAGACAGGCAGGTGAGCGGTTGGGAGCCAGGGGTCCTGGATTATAAGAGGGAACCCCCCCATGCATGGATGTTGTGCACCAGGCCTCTAGTAGTAATAATAATAACAACCATTTAAAAAAGGATATTATTTCAAGTAGTCGAGTGACTTACTTGACAAATTTTTTTGGTGTATGCACATGACTGCAGATAGCTTTTCTTAATTCCATTTCTTTTAGATTCCTACCTGTTTAATTAATTAGGTTTTTATATTTTCTATGACAACTCTTTAAAATATGTCTTTACGTCAGAATTATGTAACTTTCAAATTGTATAGGAGGCACTTGAATAAAGTTAAATATTTGTTATATTACTATGAAAATATTCAAGTCTAGTAAAAGAAAGTCATAGAGATCAATAGCATATTACTTTGGGTAATGTTTGCCTTTGTAACAAATTCCCAAGGTTTAGTGGCTAAACACAGTATAACTGTATTTCTTGCTTATGTAATATTTCGATGAAAATATTTCTGGTTTGTGGATGGCTTTCCTTTAGGGGGTTATACAAAGATTCAGATTCCTTTCCTCTTACATCTAAGTAGGGGGAAAAAGCTTGTAGACAAGGCACGCCTTCTTCTTATGAACGAGAAGTGCCATGTCCACTCACATTTTTATTAGAAAATATTAGTCAACTCAAACTAAATCCAGTTATTTTTTCATCGAGAAAAAATTTGAAACCAGTAAATGTAAACACTTAAAGGATAGTTTAACAATTAATGAAAAAAATATTCCTTATAGTTATATATTGTTGTCAGATGAGTATAGGAGGAGGAAAAAAGGTTACCACAGAAAAGAAAAATCTTTTCATATACCTGAAAAAATTTGTATTTCTTTTTTAAAAAAATGTCTATTCAAGTCCTCAGCCCATTTAAAAATCAGATTGTTTTTTCTTTCTATTAAGTAGTTGGATTTTTACATATTTTGGATATTGACTCCTTATCAGATAATTTGTAAGTATTTTCTTCCATTCTGTAGGTTGCCTTTTCACTCTGTTGATTGTTTCCTTTGCTGTGCAGAAGCTTTTTGAGTTTGATGCAATCTCACTTGTCTGTGTTTACTTTTGTTGCCTGAGTTTTGGGTCATATGTAAAACTTTATTTCCCAGGCCAATTGGATGAGTCATTTCCCATATGTTTTCTCTTATTAGTTTTATGATTTGGGTCTTACATTTAAGTCTTTAATCCATTTTGCGATGATTTCTGTATATGGTGTGAGGTAAGTGTCCAATTTCATTGTTCTCCATGTGGCTATCCACTCAACATTATTTATTGATTGAAGAGACTATACTTACTCTGTGTTCTTAGCACCTAGTCTAATATCAGTTGACAATACATGTATGTTGTTATTTCTGGGCTCTCTGTCTGTTACATTGGTCTATGTGTCTGTCTTTATGCCGCATGATACTGTTTTTATTACTGCAGCTTTATGATATATTTTGAAATCAGGAAGTATGATGCATCCATCTCTGTTCTTGCTCAATTGCTTTTGCTTTTTGGGCTCCTTTGTGGTTCCATATAAACTTGTAGGTTGTTTTTCCTGTTACTGTGAAGTATTCCATTGAGATATTGATAGGGATTGCATTTCATCTGTAGACCACTATATGTAGTATGGACATTTATACAATATTAATCATTTCCATCAATTAACATGGGATAACTTTATATTTATGTGTCTTTAGTTTTCATTGTACAAGTATTTCAACTCTTTAAGTTTATTCGTAAGTATTTTACACTTTTTACTTGCTATTTTGAATGGAGTTGTTTTCGTGATTTTTCTTTTTGGATATTTGTCGGTGAAGGTATAGAAAAAAGAGAGCCCTTGTGCACTGTTAATAGAATATAAATTGGTACAGTGATAGGGAAAACAGGTTGAAAGTTCCTCAAAAATTAAAAACAGAACTATTGTATGACCTAGCAATCTCTTTTCAGGTAGATACCCAAAGGAAATAGAATAGAATCTCAAAGAGATATCTGCACTTTCATGTTCATTGCAACATTATTCACAATATCGAAGCTTTGAAAACAATCTAAACATCTGAAGATGGGTGAATGGATAAAAAATGTTAGGTATACATACAATAGGATATTATTCCACCTTGAAAAAGAAGTAAATCTTGCCATTTGAAAAAAACATGGATGGACTGAAAGACATTATGCTAAGTGAAATAAACTAGTCACAGAAAGACAAATACTACATGATCTCCCTTTAAATGTGGAATTGATAGAAGCAGAGAATAAAATTGTGATAGCCATGTGCTGGGGAGTGAAGGAAATGGGGGAGGTGTTGTTAAAGGGAAGAAAGTTTCAGTTATATAGGGCAAATGTGGACTGGAGATCTAATGTACAGCATGGTAATGCCAGTTAATAATACTATATTATATACTTGAAATTTGCTAAGAGAATCATCAGAAACAAATCACAGCTATGTAAGGCGATGGGTATATTAATTAGCTTGATTGTGGTAATTATTCCATACTAGAGGCCCAGTGCACAAAATTGTGCACAGTAGGG
Source organism: Murina feae (assembly GCA_004026665.1). Taxonomy (NCBI): domain Eukaryota; kingdom Metazoa; phylum Chordata; class Mammalia; order Chiroptera; family Vespertilionidae; genus Murina; species Murina feae. The sequence continues at coordinate 15,191 of PVJC01033516.1, read as the reverse complement.
TCCCTAGGCCTAGCCTGTGATCAGGGCCATCTTCTGCCTGTTTGCCAGTCCCCAGTCCCACCCGGCCACTGACACCCACCCTGGTTCCTCGTGGTTTCCCAGTCCCCATCCAGTGATGGGAACTTGTGGGCCAGGGGAAGGGACCAAGAAGTCTCCCTTCCACCTGCTCACCAGTCCCTAGTCGCTCGCCAGTCCCCAGTCCTGCCCCACTGCAACCCAACCCCGGTTCCCCATGGTTCCTTGTGGGCGATCCTGTGATTGGAGCCTGCGGGCTCGGGGGAGGGACTGAGAGATAGTCAATGCGCCACATAGTGACTGGTTGATCTGGTCCTTACGCCATTATGGCTGCTGGCCTGTTATTATATAGGATTTGATGCATACATATGTCAAAACATCACATTGGATGCCTTAAACACATACAAGTTTTACTTGCCAAATATACCTTCATAAAACTGGAAAAAAAGGAAAATTCAATAAACTGGAGACCAGAAAACATAATGAAGAGGGAAAGATTGACACAGTTAAAACAGAGCTATACAAACAAAGCACAGGGAAGAATGAAAGAAACTTAACAGTAGACAGAGTGGAGAGAGGGGGGTTTTGAAGTGAGTACTGAAGGGCAGGCCCAGCTGTACACTTTGCTAATGGGCTGTATAGCACTCGGGACTCTTAGCATATTTGAAATGTGGCAGAGCTGTTTAACCTTGGCAAGAGTGCTTCAGTTCCTTTAATCCTAAAGTCTTTGAGGTTCCACTCTGAGTGGAATAACTAGAGCAACCCAACAGGGTAGAAATTAATTTCTAAGCCTAGGGATCAGGAAGCAGAGGACCTAAATGAAATCAGAAGTCAGTTGCAATTGGTCACATAGTTTACCTCTCCTTTCGGGCATACATTCAAATACCTATTAATAGGGCAATAAGAACAAATATATATATATATATAAATTTGGAAATTCAAATATTGCTAAATTGATTTTTTATTTCACAATTGTGTCATTGTAAAGTTACCATCAGAGACTCAGATTTCATATCCCGTACCTTAAATAGAATGTAAGAGATCCATTTATTGTAATATGGGAAAATAGCATAGAGGCTAAGGTTGATTTCAATAGGATGTTTTAAAGTCATCTAAAAAAGAAAAATATGCAAAACTGTGGGGTAAGTGCACCTGTTTTCTTATTCATTACATTTACAGCTCTTGCTAACCTGTAATAGTTAAAAATAATAGCCTTTGAAATCTCTAAATTATTACACGGAACAGTGCTTTTTCAGTTCTTTATGACGTTCTTACTCTATTATCTAACTAAACTGGAGTTCTACTCTAATTCTGTGACATTATTATTTTACCAGAAATTAAATGTTAGTTATCTCAGCGATGAAGTTGAAAATATTAGGACATTTTTAAAGCTATAGGTTTTTTGTTTGTTTTTGGTATTGTTTTGTTCATTTGCATTTTTTTCCTCTAAGACAAAAATCTCTTCAGTGAATTGTGTCATTATTCTAAAACATCAAACTTTTCCAAAATCTGTTGAAGTGCAATGCATTTAAATTAATACTAGCTGTACCCGGCCACACATTGCTGTGGCTCAGTCTGGTTAAATGGAAAAGAAAGAAAAGAGAAAGCACACGTTTCTAATATGTTTAATTGCACAATGCTTGTGGGTATACAGTGCGCCCTCCTGGGCAGCTACCCCTGGCACACCACTACCCCTGCCCTGCACAGCTGGTCTGGCCTCACACACATGCACGACTGCAGCCTGGGCCCCCAAGCACCAGGCTGCACTCCCCACTGGCAACCCGCACCCCATGCCTCGCGCCCCGCGCCTGAAGCAGTCTGGCCGCTCCCGACTCCCACTGGCCCTCGCCGAGCCACCCAAAAGCTGGAGAAAAAAGGAGCCGAGGAAGCTCCCTGCGAGCACTCAGCCACCATGCTTCCCGCGAGCACTCAGCCACTGGCGTGGGGGGGGGAGGGGACCGCGACAGCCGCCCACAGCCCAAGCCCCAGCCCAGCCCCGGCCCAAGCCCCAGCCCTGCACTGGTTGATATTTCGCAACATGATAATTGGCACGCTGATTTTCAATTGCAGTACATGCAGTGGCATGCCTGGCAGATCGAGTGAATTCCAAAATTCTGTTGGATAATTAACCACTTCATCTGCTTCCACAACAGTGTCGACGGACTTGTATGTGACTGCCTGGCTTTGAATGTTAGACTAAATAATATTGTTAAGTTCGTAGCGTGTGTTGCTTTTACGTCCAACAGATGGCCCTGTTTTTCAAAAAAAGCATGTTTTTACCTGTCACAAGTGTGAAAAAAAATGCATGTATTCGAATGCAATGTTGAGTCAAAATTTCAAAGCAATCGGTGAAGAACTTTCGGAGATTTTTGAGATTTTGAACAAACGAAGATTTACATTTTTATTTATATTGATAGATGTTTCTTTTAATGAGGTCAAATTCATAGCCATTCAACCATTTAACACCTGGATATTTGGATAAAATAAAAAAGTTTGTGATCAGGCTGAGGTGGTAGTGATAGTGGTTGGTCCTACAGATCCTCAATTTATCAGAGGGTAGATTCAGGCTATTTTGAGCATTGATTGATAATTTGCAAGTATTCTAATAATCATGGTGATCTGATTTTTTAGATTAGAGGTACTAAAAAACTATCATGGTAATAATCCCACATAATGTGGTAGGCAGTGCCTATAAAATTTTTTCTAAAACACTCTACAGTTTAGGAAAAAGCTATTTTTCTAATTCCCAAGGGAAAGTTGCATTGTTCCAGAAGTAAGTGACTTCCCAAATTACACAATGGCATCTGCATTTAAAACCAAATATTGTCTGCACCCAGAACCTGACCCTTCCAATGACGCCACTATAATCCCTAGTCTAAGAACAATGTTCACATTACAGTTCAGTTCATTATTGGGTGGGCAAGATGGCGACATAAGTAAGAAATATTGATGATATATTGAGTATGCATAGTTTTAGAAAAGTGAAAAAAATTTGTTTCTGAATATTTTTGGAGAAGTATTTTAAATTAAATGCAACCTTGTTGGCTCTTAAATGAGAAAATTGCAATTTCCTGGGACATTTGTATAAATAAAAACACAGGACTACTGTATCAGCAGAATCAAGGACTCACACAGAAAACAAGTCTGCTGTTTCTCTAAGTTATTGTTTTAAAAAGTTAATGTTCAGTTCTTTTTCATTCTTTTTTAAAAAATATATTTTATTGATTTTTTTAAAGAGAGGAAGGGAGAGAGATAGAGAGTTAGAAACATCGATGAGAGAGAAACATCGATCAGCTGCCTCCTGCACACCTCCTCCTGGGGATGTGACCACAACCAAGGTACATGCCCTTGACCAGTATCGAACCCGGGACCTTTCAGTCCACAAGCCGATGCTCTATCCTCTGACCCAAACCAGTTACAACTCTTTTTCATTCTTATTAGTCAAAGTTCCCCAGAAGCATTAGAAAAGTACTTCAAGTGTGGAATTCATAAGTCTGTTTTACTTAAAAATAATTTTATTTTACTTTACCCCAAAATTAGAATTTCCTTGAAGACAAAAATATTATATAAATGAAGAAAATCAGAGTAGCCTGAAGACTGAAATTAAACCTAAGAAAATACCAATATTTATTTAGAATAATTAATTATTTTAATATTTTATTTATATTGAAAACTTTTTCAGTCATGCAATACTTTGCACAAATTAATTGTAAGAAAATGAAGTTAGTTTAAAACTCACTCCCCGTTATATTCCAAATGAAGTTTCATAAGTATTAATGCATTTAAAAAAAATCCCATAAAATAATAAGCAATTATTCTTAAAGAAATGTTTGTGATTATCTTGTCTTAGTGGCAGTGGGATTTTTACTATAAAAAGCAAAGGGAGAAACCATGACAAAATATTTAAGCATGTATTACTCCACAGAATTAAAATGAAAGATTCTTAAATAAAAATAGCCAATGTTGGTTCGATTAAGTCTTAAGATACTTCAGGCAAGAATCATGTAAGTTGGACTGCCTATACACTTTTAAATCATTTGGTTTGTAATTCTTATTCTCATAATATACTTTACTGAGATAATTTTTGATGTTAATAAACATTTTTATGAAATCTGATGCCTGAATATTTGGGCAATAATTATGACATATCATAACACAATATGATATAGCCACAAAATAAAGATGATTTCAAAAAAAGTTGAATGAACAACATAAGCTGATGAACAAAAACAGATCCAGAGACAGAGAAGCATTGATCGGACTGTCCAACCTCAGAGGGAAGGCAGAGGAGGGTGTGGGGAAGGGAGAGATCAACCAAAGGACTTGTATGCATGCATATAAGCATAACCAATGGGCACAGACACTAGGGGATGAGGGCACAAGGAGGGAAGGGTTTTTTTTTGGGGGGGGGCAATGGGAAAATAAGGACACATATGTAATACCTTAATCAATCAATAACATTTTGCATGTTAAATTTATTTGCATCACTCTTACAATTAAATTTTAAGAATCAGATTAGCAAGTAGATACATGTATTAAAACAACCAGCATAGATGGAGACTTAGCTCACAAAAGGCTTGGAGAGCCCTGGCCCCAGGTAGCTCGGTTGGAGCATCATCCTGTTCACTAAAAGGTTGTGGATTCCATTCCCTGTTGGGGCTCATATGGCAGCAACCAATGGATGTTGTTCTCTTACATCAAAGTTTCTCTCTCTCTCCCTTCATATCTTTCTAAAATCAGTAAACATGTCATTGGATGAGGATTAAAAAATAAGTTTAGAGATGAGGAGGAGTAGGAAATGCTGACTGATTTGTCTATTCCTTAACTAAAGTGCTCTTTGTATATCCTTTTCTATTTATAACACGGGAAATTTGGTCTGGCTCAGTTTTGGAACTGTATGTTGAAAATGGCTTTGTTTTACAGTTTAAGGAAAAGGCAAGTGGATGGAGACTCACATAAAGGCACGAGCTAGTGTGTCACGTCCCTGTTGCCCTTTGTAGTCATCCTCATTTTGAGATGGGCATCCTGGCTGGCCTCCTTTGCCATTTTCATTTTTGGTTTCTGTCCCTAAAAGCTGTGTGCAGGTAATTGCACGTGCCATTGTTGAGGAAAAAACATCCTTTTTAGATTGGTGCTGGTGCAAGTAGCCTCTTTTTTCTCTTGGTTATGTATTTTAAACTTTTATGTTTGTTTGCTTTTTTAATTCATGCCAAGAAGAAAAAGCATTATAATTTGTAAAGATAATTATATGTCTTGTATCTTATTAGCTTAGTACTTGGAACCACTTAGTCTTTAGGTGCAAGACTGTTGTTATAGGAACAAGGAAAAAATTCTGTATGTGTTATGAGATTGTTCATTTTTTTTTTTTTTAAATAGCAACATCCAATAAAGAGATGAATCCATTGGATAAATTTTTAAAAATAAAAAAATAAATAATAACAATCAGCATAGGGATGATTATAGACTGTGGAATTATGAGGATTTTTTCATTTACATGTTTTATATTTTAAATATTTGCTACAGTGGCTATGCATTACTTTATATTAATTGACTGTTTATTAACAACATTGAGTAGGTCACTGGAATCAAGAATAATTTCAGGGTCTGGCAGCTGGGCTTGCGTTGATCTTCTAAGGCTTTTAGTTTCCATTCCAACTGAGATGTGGGATGAAAGGAGGGTTTGAGCAGGGGAGTGATATCGTATCTGACTTACATTTATAAAAATCTCCTAATGCTTTCCTACATTTAACCTTGAAGAGAATATTCTTCTGTCTGTGCAGATCCTCACAGAAGGCATAGCACATGCAGTGGTGGAGTGTATGGACTAGGCAGGGACAAAACTGGGTAACGGCACCAGGTGTAAGTGCATGGGGTGCCTATACTGTGTGAGTGGTAACACCAATAAACTGTCTGCAGAGGACATCTGCCTTTAGCTCCAAATGATTGCTGTCTGAAATTTAAATTTTGCAACATGTGGCAGCCAGCACAGATGTGGAATAAATCTAGCTCTGGAATGTTAGTTTGCAGTCATTGTTTCGTTCTCATTCATAGTGTCTTAGAATAATTGGTAATGTTCCAGTATAGTTTCTTGATAGCTCTCCTGTCTGCCATCCAGTTTTTTTGTCACTCTGGATTTAGTTTACTTCATTTATCTACTTGTCTGTTTTATATATTGATCTTTTCGTTCCTGAGCCTACACAATGCACTTCCTGGCTGGCTGCTTCTTAGTTTTAATTTCACGGTATATTTTGCTACAGTTCTCACTTAGTAAAAAAAGCTCAATCAGCTTTTTTATAATAATAATGTTAGAGGCAAAAAAGGTATAGGTACAAAAGGTGTATTTTTTAGCCCATCAATACTTAAATTCATAATATAACAATTTCTTAAGATTTAATCTTATGTTTATAATGGGGTCATTGAAATCTGAATTGAGATGTCTGGCCTACTTTTAATTAGGCCCTCTCTTTTAATCTAGCCTTTATTACTTCTCTTTTAATACAGCCCTTATTAAGAGAAACTTGATTTCCATTGGGAGAAAAATGAGAGCAATATGATATAAATTGCAATTATGAGAGATTCTAATAGGGGATATTTTTCAGAAAAAAAAATTTAAGGATACGTTTGTTTACATTAGATTGGCTACGCATAAATAGATTATTTTTTGGAGTAGAACTAATGCCATCTACCATATAACTATATAATTTAGTTTTAAGTTAATACTACTTATTAAAATCACCATAAAATTCCCTGGTTTTAATACCCAATCTTTAAAAGTAGTAGCTTATACTTTTGTGTATTTTATAAATACAGAAGTGTAGAATCAAGGAGTTTGGACTTGGCTCCCACAGTAACATGCTGTGGGACAAAACAGGATGGAAATATGTGAAGAGTGAGACCATGCTTCATTCTCTTACTTTATTTGACCCCAAATATTGGTACTATGTATACAAACTATGTGGTATAGAGCAGGCATCTGGAAGGTCTGTGGTTGTTACTTCAAATTCAAAAATATTTTGCTCTAGATTATTTAAACCTAACTCATTTTATATTTATTAAACTAATTACAATAGCTAACTCTTTAATATAAGTGTATAAAACTTTCAAAAGAAAAATGATAAGGGATGTGAAATTTAAATGTCTTTCTCCATAACACTAACAATGGACTTGTTTTTCTATGACTAACAGCTGAAATTTAGGAATTTTTTCATATATTTAAACCACTAGTTTTGCTACATGTATATAGATATTTTCCTGGTATACTGTAAATGTTACTGTGGATATCCCAAACTATTAAAAATCACTGGCTGCACCTAATGTTTCAGAAAGCATATATATTTTATACCACTTTTTGGTTTATAGAGATAGCTTTTTGGATTATCAAGTTATATTTTCTGAGCACTACAGGTTTTTTTTTTTTTTAATGAGAGGAGATATCTGTAGTTCTTCTGCAAGTTACAAATAATTAATGAAAATTAGAACTCAATAAGTAAATAAAACTTCTGTGGCTTCTTAGAGAGTGGAATCCATATGTAACTAAAGATAGAATTAGGGACAGATGAAGATAAGCTTAAAGTTGTTATTCAGATATGTGAGAATCATTGTGTACAAGGTAGAAATCTAACATTTCTATGGCTTAAATTACAAATAAACAATTTTTTAATGTTCTTGATGACATGGATTATTGTGGAAGATTATGGAATTTCTCTTTCTGCAGGTCTTTAAGTATAACATACATTTTAAACCATGTATTTTTGCTATAAATTGTGTCTTCACTGTGGAAGTAAGCTAGATGACTCCTCCTCAAAGGAATAATTATGCTGCCATGCTTTTTTCCATACTGTTACTGGAATTCAGCATGGTATTAGCCATCATCCATTCATTGATTCATGAATAATTAGTAAACACATGTTATGTAATTAGTACCACTCATCATGAAGCTTACCTTGCAGAGGAAAAAACTGTAACTTATAGAAATAAATATACAAGTAGGAATTTTGATAAGTTCTGTGAGAAATAAAGAGAATGCTATAAGGATGCTAATCCTATGTAAGAAAATTGTAATATGCATATTGGCCGAACGGTGGGTCGCTATGATGTACACTGATCTCTAGGGGGAGATGCTAAATTCAGGAACTGTCCCCTCATGATTAGTGTACTCCCACAGGGGGGAGTGCCGCTCACCCAGAAGTTGGGCTCATGGCTGGTGAGCCAGTGACTGTTCTGGGAGCCTCACCTGCCTCTGCTGCAGACAGGTCATAAGGAATGAGGAGTCCCGGACTGTGAGAGCCCCAGACTGCGAGAGGGATGTCTGACTGCCAGCTTAGGCTGATCCCTGAGGGGTCCTGGACTGTGTGAGGCGCGGGCTGGCCTGAGGGACCCCCCCACCTCCAGTGCATGAATTTTGTGCACTGGGCCTCTAGTGTAATATAATATGCTTAGTTTTTATATGTAAAATATCTGAAGACTCCCAAACCTATTTATCCTCTAAATCCTAGCATTTGTGAAGTGACTTTTCTGAGCTACATAATTCACTAAAATACACTAAATTTTAGTTTAAGAACAATGTAATTTTCCAATGCAATTGTTATATTTTTCCATTCCTGTCAGATACATTCAGAAAGAGTAATATATTGTTATCTCTATTTGGCTCTTAGGGAAATCCAGTTAAGGGGAGATTGAGTAATTTGTCAAAGAAAATTAAGTCATGAAAGCTAATGTTTTCATATGACCAGGCTTGGCTCATAGATAGAAAAAGAACATAAGAAATCCAGCATGAACTCTATCATTTTGCATATGATAAAATTTAGGTCAAGGATCTTGCCCACTGTCACAAAAGTACAAGCTCAACTAGTATGCAGGTGACTTGATTTTAAGCCTTCTGTTCTCTTTATTCCTTGATCTTTTTCTCATGGTCACTAAGGTTAACTTTAGATTGTCTTAATTTTTAAGATTTTACTTATTCTTTAAATTTAAATATTATATACTATAACAGATTATGATTTTCTCTCCATGTACCTATGCTTAATTGGGTTGAATATGTATTATTTACCCAAACATCAAAGATCTATAAAAGGTAAAATTTCTAAAATATCTAGTATGAGTGATGATTTTATCATTTTCCTTATGCAATTTCTGGAAGGAGGGAAAGAAGAAGGCAATGAGAGAGAGGAAGAGAGAGAGAGAGGGAGAGAGAGCATCAACCTCTCTCACTCTGGTTTGCTCTTCCTCAAATGCCAAGATATTTCATACTCACGTTTATAATTTATATTATCTATTATACCAGTTTTTATATATTTACATGCTCTGCTGTATGATTATGAAGGGCCTTTTCTGTCCTAAATTGATGTCCCTAATAACTTGGAATTAAAAAGTAAACTGTATAGTAGGTGTTATATAGAGGGCATACACTGAATATAAGCATTCTGTGTTTCAGTTTAAAAATTTTTTTTTCTCTCCCAGGTATATGTATTCATTCTTTAAATTTCTAAAAACAATCATTATTACTGATTAGTTTAATATTTCTTTATTAACATTCCATTATTAGCTGTGAGTTTACAGGTGACACTAGTGCAAGGAAACATATACTTAATAAAATTATATATACTAGAGGCCTGGTGCACAAAAATTTGTACACTCGGGGGTGAGGGGATCCTTCATCCGGCCTGTGCCCTCTCAGAGTCTGGGAACCCTCAGGGGATGTCCACCTGGTGGCTTGGGCCCGCTCCCCAGGAAATTGGGCCTAAGTTGGCAATCAGACATCCCTCTGACAGCCCGGGAGCCCTTGGGGGATGTCCACTTGTCAGCGGGGAGCAGGCCTAAGCTGCAGTCAGACATCCTTAGCGCTGCTGAGGAGGCAGGAGAGGCTCCCACCACCACCGCTGTACTGGCAGCCATCAGCCTGGCTTGTGACTGAGCAGAGCTCCCCCTGTGGGAGTGCACTGACCACTAGGGGCAGCTCCTGCATTGACCATCTGCCCCCTGGTAGTTGCTGTGTCATAGTGACGAGTCATTCCCAGTCATTCTGCTGTTATGGTCAATTTGCATATTACCCTTTTATTATATAGGATATATATATATGCATTTATATATTTTTATTATTAGAGATAATGCTCATTTAGTTAGTTATCTCCACTTGGTTCTTAGGAAAAAAAAAAACACAAGAAAAAGCACAGGTTTTGTGGGAACAAAGCCTTATTCAAATTTGAAGGCCATTTTAAAGAAAAAGAATACAATATTATAGATACAAAAATGAATATTTAAGATAAGGAAACAAATTCATAACAAGATGCAAATTTTAAAAACTGGTAAATTAAACAAAAGTTATGAAATTCAGAAAAAATACTTTTAGCAGTTATCTAAGATAACTCTTTAAAACATATTTTCTAAAATTTTAATTTTCTCTGTAGAAGGCATTAATTTTATATATTTTTCCTAGGAAAAATAGAAAGTTAATTCAACCTTTTCTGTAGTATGTATTTTATTATTGATAGCTGAGATGAATAAAACATTCAACTTTTCACAAAGGTGGACTTGCTGTTTGTCATATTGCTATAAGTGTGTGCTCTAAAACCTAAGTGTTCTAATAAATTCTGTTCATGCAGTTCTTATCCATAAGAGAGAGGAAAGAAATTATGGTGTGTTTGTCATGTACTAGTATATCGCTGATAGCAGAGAACTTCTGTTTTGACTAGGCATTGATGAGAACCAAATTCTCCACTTAGAGTTTTATAGTTATGGTGGTTGCAATAATTTCACATAGAATTCAACCCTTGTATTATTCATTTCAAAATTCTTTTTTCTCCTCCTCCACCTACTGCTGGGATGGTAGATGTTCTTATTATGATAAAACCTTCATGTCAAGATGCCTAGAGAGTAGGAGGATTCCAGGAATCCATTCCTATGCTAGAAAGAATAGCATAACAGACTATGTCTATATAGGGATGATTATAACTACATTAGATCCCATAAAATTTAAATGGATCCATAACTCATCTTCACCATAGCTGAGTCTCAAATTGCCTATGGCCAGCCATTTTACTGGTACCCAACAGGAGGGAGAAAACTTGATAGAGAAAAAGTTGTGTTGGAAGGAGATGGTGGTCTTAATTGTCGGCAATTGAAATACCTTCTTATGGAAATTTTACAAAAATATTATGTAGACATATGTTAGGGCCCCTTCAGGGCCTTAGAAGGTCCCTGTGAGGGAGGGGCCCTGAACTTAAGCATCATTGACTTCACAGCAAATGAGCCTGTGGTCTCTGGAAGTTTACAATCAAATCTGCAACCCGCATTTATCAAAAGACGATACTGCCTAATTGGAACTTATATCTGAAATCCAATCTTTTGGCTGTCATTGTTCAGCTCTTCTATTAATGATTTCTCATTGTCTTAATTGTTGCTTATTTTATAATATCACATTGTGTATATTTTTCCCCAAGTGGTGTTATTTTGGGATCCCATGGAGATACCAATGCCAGAACTTGAGGCTGGCAGAGGGCTGAGCAAGGCCCTCAACCCCACCTCCTCAAATCCCCTGGAGGTACCTCCCAACTGGCTGCTAAAAATGGTAAGCCGGAGGCTAAGGGACTTTGGATGTTGCAGATCACAGGGTATAAAGTTCAGCAGAGAATGACAGACAATGAATATAGTGGGGCAAACAAGCCAAAATTAGCTGGCGTAGGCCACACATACCCTTACAGTAAAATCTGAAATAATGTTGATTACCTGAATACGTGTCTATGTCAATTTCTAACAGTATGAGAAATTTTTTTTTTTTTTAGCACTGATTTAAACTCCATGGAGAAAAAAGAAAAACTGCTATAGGTTTTTGTTTGGTTGATTTTGTTGTTTGTTCTTTTTTATTGTTGTTTATTTGTTTTTTATGACAGCAGCTAAGAAGAAACAAAAGAAAACAACAAAAATCCATAAGGCACTGTGAGACATACAGTCCTGTAATAATACTTAGGGATTTATTGCTAAAAATGTTTGTGAAGAGTGCATGTTATTGAAGGTGGGTGAATTGTCATTTAAACACTAAATAAATTATTCTGCCAACCAAAGTTCAGAACAGTTTGCTTGCCACCAACCTCTGCAAGCCTGCTAACAGTATTTCACCTGCCTTTCTCTGTGTATTTTGCCATTGCTGATCATTATTCTTACATCAGTAACTTCCTAGAAATAAATCACTCTCTCCTTAGACTTCTTGGTACAGTCCTTGCCCAATGTGTGGTGACAGGCTCAAGAGGGAGTGGCTATGAAGCCCTTCTCAGCAAGTGTTAGGAGGCCTTGCTGTACCTCCCCCTTCCAAATCCATGGATCCTGTAGTCCAATATGAAGGGAGTGATTAATGGGGGTACAAATCTTTGCCTTGATGTACTACTGAGCTGTAAGGCGCAATTTGTGGGACAACTGCAACTCTGGTGTGTCTGTGGGAGGTTTGCCCCCAAAAGGGTTGGAAATACAATAAATGCTCCTTTGCTAGTTTGTGTTTTTGAGGCATGGAAGCACAGCTTAAAATATGCTTAGGGGGAACAGATTTCCTCCTCTCAAAATTTAAATCTTAAATAACTCCTTTTCTGTGACATAATCATAGGTTTGCTGCTGTCACAATGCTTGTTTCTGCCCACTAGTATGCCCTCCACCAGCAGGATCGAATTCCTTTATATGTTAAATATACTGAAAAATCATGAAGAAGAAAAGTTTGCACTTGGAATCCTTGAGTAATTCTAATTTATCAGTTCTCCTGGGGTTGTGGACAGAATATAGACTTTCGATTTAGAAAAGCTTGGTTTTGACTCACTCTAATTTTGTGAAATTGAGCTTAAACTGAAAGCCTAACTTTTCTCAATTCATAATATCAGATCAGATAACAGCTACCTACCATAAGGAATAAATGCAATCACATAGATTAAATGAATTCTAATGTGGAATCTGGCATATGGTTGGCTGGCTCCCAGATATAACAATTCTCTCCTTTCATCGTTTCCCAATGATTTTATGCTTATTTCCCATTTATTTCATAGAGTACCTGCTGTGAGTTACACTTTTCTTATGGAAAGAAACAAATTATTCAAATAATTGTAAAAATACCAATAGTCGTTTCATAAAATAACTAGAATATATTTGTTTCCAGATAACTAGGTATGTTATCTAACAATGCCCCATTATTCTACACATTTTAAGAAACTGAAAATGTTTGCCAAAAATACCTCTTACTGCCCTAACTGGTTTGGATCCATAGATAGAGTGTCGGCCTGCAGACAGAAAGGTCCCAGGTTCAATTCCAGTCAAGGACATGTATGTTGGTTGCAGGCACATCCCCAATAGAGAATGTGCAAGGGGCAGCTGATAGATGTTTCTTTCTCATCGATGTTTCTCTCTCATCGATGTTTCTAACTCTCTATCCCTCTCCCTTCCTCTCTGTAAAAAATCTATAAAATATATTAAAAAAATGCCTCTCACTGATTTTATTTCATTTGCTATTGCTACATATATCTTAGGACAAAGTAGTGTAAAATATATATGGGTTTAGTATAACTGTGTTTCTGTTTTAGTTCTGGGGGCATCAGCCAACTATTTGAATGTATCTGCACAAAACTGAATGGGTTTTATAGAGTACACTAGAGGCCCGGTGCACAAAAATTTGTGCACTGTGGGGGGGGGGTGTGTGTCCCTCAGCCTGGCCTGTGCCTTCTCGCAGTCTGGGACACCTCGGGGGATGTCCACCTGCTGGCATGCCTTGTCAGCCTGGGTGAAGGGCTGATGGCCGTTTCAGGTTGTCCACAGCCCCTTCAGGGTTCAGGTACCTACTGGGGTGCCTGGCCAGCCTGGGTGAGGGGCAGAGGATCATTTCAGGCTGCCCACAACCCCTTCAGGGTTCGGGTCCCTACTGGCATGCCTGGCTAGCCTGAGTGAGGGGCAGAGGGCCATTTCAGGCTGCCCACAGCCCCTTCAGGGTTTGGATCCCTACTGGTGTCTGGCTGGAAGCTAGTATCTGGATTTTATTTAACTTCTATAATTGAAACTTTGTTGCCTTAGTTCCCCGCTCGAAGCCTGGGTTGCCCGTGGGAACCCAAGGTCCCATCCGGACAAGTATCTGGGATTTGTTTATCTTCTAAAATTTAAATTTTGTAGCCTTGAGTAAAGCTCAGGGCCCACAGGGCCCTGGCTTCCTCCATTGCCTGGGGCAACTCTAGCTCTGTGGCCACTGCCATCTTAGTTGAGTTAATTTGCATATTTGTTCCTGATTGGTTCTGGGCATGGCTTGTGGGCATGGCTTATGGGTACAATGGAGTGAGGGTCAATTTGCATATTACTCTTTTATTAGATTAGATGAGTTTTTTTCCTGATTAACTGCCTGAATTGTGGTAGACATAGTGGTAGGTTTCTCATCATGTTTTTTTCTCTCTGAAAATGTAAGAGTGCTGAGTCACAGTTGCATGAACATTTCAGAGCCTTGAAACAAGTACCTGGCATCTGATCGATAGACAGATGATTGTGCAGGGACTCAGCTTTATCCCTCTCAGGGAAATTTTAAAATTGATGTGCCTGTGTCTAGCAGCAACTTACACATCTTGTTTGAAGTTTCTTTACTATCAAGTATCTCAGTTAGTGGACTCCCAGATTAGAGACAGTGTATTTAAAGTTATAATTTATTATACCACTACCTACCTATAGCTGAGTTTAAATGAAACCTTGATTCTTTAGTTGCAACTCTCTTATCCAACAATTTCAGGAATTGGAAAGACATTAGTATAGTCTTATGCAGTTTTCACGTCATTGAAATACATTTGTAAGTATATTTATCAGATCACAGATTATTTCAGCACATAAAGCTACAATAGGTACTAATGTTGCCACTAAGTAATTAATAGAAAACACGTATTAAACTGCCAACCTCTACTGCTGCTCTGTTTGAGAGAAATAACTATTCCAAGTCTTAATTAAAAGAAGCATCTAATCTAATAAAAGAGAAACATGCAAATTGACCGCACTTCCATTCTGCCCCAAGCCATGCCCACCAGCAAATTAGAATGACTATATGCAAATTAACCCAATCAAGATGGCCCAGCATCAATGGAGGTAGAGCAAGCAGGAGGCTTGGTTGCCCCAGAGATGGAGGAAGTCAAGCTTCCTGCCTGCCCTGGCTGACTGTGGCCTCCATTTAAGGCAACTAA
>PVJC01033515.1:0-19230 GCA_004026665.1 Murina feae | reverse complement strand
TCCCAGCGAGGCTGGCTGGAATCAGGTTTCTGGGGTTTATTTATCTTCTATAATTGAAACTTTGTTGCCTTAAGCAGAGGCCTACTCAGGCAACAAAGCTTCCTGTTTGCTTCAGCTCTATGACTTCTATAATTGAAACATTGTTGCCTTGAGCAGAGGCCCAGCTGACTTAGGCAGGCAGTTGCAACAGAAGCCTCCTGTTTGCTCTAGCTCCGTGGCTGCCAGCCTCCATCTTGGCTGGGTTAATTTGCATACACCTGCTCTGATTGGCTGGGGGTGTGGCTTGGCTGGGGGTGTGGCTTAGGTGTCTTGGAGTGATGGTTAATTTGCATATTACTCTTTTATTAGATAAGCCAAACTACTCAGTTATACTCCCTGCTCTGAGGCAAGTGTCCGCTTATCTTAGAGGGCTTCCTGCCAACTATGGAGCCAACCAAAATAGCCCTTGGTTTCTGTTAGGTGTTTCTGAAGCCCCTACATGCTAGTGTACAGAGCATGAGCCTGCAGACAGGCAGTGATAGGTGACAGAAAGATAAGTCTCTTCTCTTTGCTGGGGCAGGGCCTCTCCTGACCCCGGCCACAGAGCTCGGAGGGTTGACATTCCAGCAGGCTGGTATGTAAGGGTTTCTCTGTAGCCACTGCTCACTAGTGGCTGCCTAAGAATTACTTGTGCCATATAATCTTATTCTGACCAAGAAAGGTGAGCGTAGCCAAATGAAACACAAGGGGAGCATGAATGAGTCAGTCAGGTGTCACTGTCACCAAAAGCCAGAGTCAAGCACAACAGAAGGCTTCAGGTTCTGAGAACATGAGCTGCATGTGCACAAGCGTGCTGACCGTGTGCAGTTCTGAGTCCCAGACACTTGCATGCCTGACCTTCATGAGGCTGGTTATCTTCTCCACCCTTTGCCAGAGCCTGGTCAGAACTTAATGCTCCTTTAATGTTCACAAGACTATTATGATTTAATACAGATAAAGCTTAGAACAGGAGAGTCCTGGGAAAACATTGTGCAGGCAGAGGCACCCCTTCTCTTACACCGTTCTGTTAGTTCCACCCAAATAAGGGGACATAGGAAACTGCTCTGAGGGTGCTCAGCAGACACTGAAGGACATGCCCTCCTCTACCCTCTGGCCTGTGAGGGCCCATGACCCAGATGCTACAAGAGGCAGAGGCCTGGCCTGGATGGACCCTCCATTTACCATGGGAAATTCCAGCCTTGTTTGGGGACCAGGATCAGATCAGGGCAGCCGGATCCTCAGGAAGCAAACTGGGAATGGCAAATGAAGAACAAGGGAACTAGCTGTGGGCTACAAAGGGGAAGTGGGCTTACAGCCAGAAGCCATATTCCTGGGAGGAAGCCCTCAGACCCAACAAGGATGTCAGGGTCCACGTACTCGGAGGCAAACTTGTCCAGCCTCTTGAAGAGCTCATTCTTCACCTTCAGGTTCTCCACGATGGCCTCCACCACCAGGTCCATGCTGTGGACTACAGACGCCGCATCTGTGTTGGTCGATATATTGCTCAGGGTCTTCTCCACAAACTCACTGCCTGCCTGTTGCCGGGAAAGGAAGGAGACATTCACTAAACTCACTGGAAAATGGGGTGTGATTGACTGCTAAGGTGAAGGAAAGAGGAGGGTGAGACTAGGCCTACACCTGACACAACTTGAATGCACCCTGAGATTCTGAGAAATAAAACTCCCTATGTTCCTGCTTAGGGACAGTGGCATCTCCATGTATATTAGATACCAAGGCAAGAATTCAGCCTGTGAACAAGCCCAACTAGTCAATAATCACTGTTAGCTATCTCTCTATATAAAAGCCCAGTGACCAGAATGGCAGAATGACCAGAAGGACCACAACAACCGGTGGCTATGACACGCACTGCAGCAGCCAACAAGCCTGATCCAGGCCCGGTCACTGTCCTCCACCCCGACTGGCCCAGCCCCAATTGGATCCCAAAACCCCAATTGGGGGTGGGGCTGGCTGGCCAACTGCCTGCAGCCCCTCCCCACACTGCCTTGACCCGATAGGCCCCAATCAGGGTGGCCAGCTGGACACCACCTGTGCACAAATTTGTGCACTGGGCCTCTAGTAGGTTATAATCTTCCAAGCTTCTGGTCAGCTCTGCTTCGGTCACCAAACTGTCCATTTACAGTGCCTGTACTGGCCTGCTGATATCTGTCCCCAGAGTGACAGACTGCCAGGTTCTGGTCCAGGAAGCCTATAATTTGTCCTTCTGGGGAAGGGTGAAAGCTTAGCTCAGGACCATCCATCAGTCTGGGAGGTTGTGCTGACTATTTCCCTCTCATAGGAGGTAGAGAAGAGCTGAGTAAGGGCAACAGAGAGGGTAAGGAAGCCAAACTCAGCATTCCCCAGATAATAATCGCCCATCACAGTCCAGCAACTGGTGTTTCACAAACATGCCTGGCACAGCCTCTGTTCTCAAGAGCTTCAAGTCCCATCTTTCCCCATCGTGACTCCAGGGCAGGAACAGACAGTTCTGCCATTTGGTTTCAAGATGTGATTTGCCCATGGACATCGAAATGGTCATAATCAGCCAAGACTCCCAAATCATCACTTGAATAGCCAACTATCAGAGCTGTTCAAAAGAAACATAAAGTGAGAGGACAGGTACATTTAAATTTCTATCAGCTGCACTTCATAAAGTGAGAATAGGTAACTTTTTTATTGAACCCAATATATTGAAAATATCATTTCAAAATTAATCAATATTATAAAATTTTAGATGCTTGATATTCTTTTCTTCTATTGAGTCTTTGAAATCTGGTGTGTTTTATACTTTCAGCATAATTCAGCCACATGTTAATGGAGTTAGTGCTACTGTACTGGTCAGCACAGAGCCATGTTAATACAGTACGTCAACCAGACAGGCTGAAGATGACACGTCCCTCTCAGAGGATGTCTCTGGCAGAAATGAGAAATGTCAGGAGACTGGATTCCTATAGAGTGACTCTTTGGGAGCTCAGCTACCTGGGCACAATGGCATTTATTTACACGCAGGATGGGGCTGAGTCTCTGCCCACTGAGGACAGTCTGCAGAATAAACAAGTAAAAAATGCAGGTTATCTATCTGGGTTCAAACTCACTCCAAAAACTAGATCTACTCTACCCCTCTGATTTTTAAAAGGTAATTAGATATTAAGAAAATGCAAATCCAAAACACGAGATACCACTTTCACACCTCCTGTGATGGCTTTCATGAAAAAAAGAAAATAGCAAGAGAATTATCTTACTGTTTTTCTCTCGTGCATCCTTATAACAAAATAGGTGTCAA
This sequence comes from Murina feae, assembly GCA_004026665.1. Taxonomy (NCBI): domain Eukaryota; kingdom Metazoa; phylum Chordata; class Mammalia; order Chiroptera; family Vespertilionidae; genus Murina; species Murina feae. Next base: position 15,932 of record PVJC01033515.1, on the reverse strand, counting down.
TCAATCCTAAACTCTCAGTGGACAGAAGGGGTTCACTACCTGCAGAACTTTCTCTTGAACCTCAAATCCCACCCAACAACATGGTTACTTACTTCTCCTGTTTTTTAACCAGTCTTCCCTGTATGTGTAGTGATTAGACCATATTGGTCTAAAGTTTTGGAGAAATGTGTTTTACATAAACAAACTGAAAAAGTAAGCAAAGGCCAGCAATTCACCCTTCCTCCAAGAATGTGACGTGGTCAGAGGACTGGTCTTGAGTATGCTGAGAACGAGAAATTACCTGGGGGTTTTCCGCAAACTTCTTCTTGGCTATTTTCTTAAGGCTTTCCTCAATTCCCTTTTTGGATTTTGCCAGAATGTCCTCTGCCTGGTCCACCAACACTACTGTGTGGCCAGTTGCTGCAGCAACCTAAAGCAAAAAATAGTAATAATTTTGTTTAGAAAAGAAGACATAAAAGCTAAATCTAGAGTTTCCTATTTCACATTCTAGTCTAAATACTAGGCCAGTAGAATAAAGCCAACACTATCTAGACACACAGTTTTTGCTAAAAACACAGCTCTCGCCAGGCACTGTTCTAAATTCTTTATGTGAATGATGACAAATTCTCAAAACCTGCCGTCTAAATCAAAGTTCCGAAGGCCATACTACAATTACCTCCTGCACTGCCCTGTACAACACCAAAGCCACGAGCGACATGGAGCACTGGAATTAACTGAAATTAAGTAAATTCTTCTGTAAAGTATATGATTGTCTAACTACTATGCTATACATCTGAAACTAATACAAAATAATGAATGTAAACTGTAATTGAAAAAAACTATTTTAATTTCAGTTCCTCGGCTGCACTAGCCATATTCTAATGCTCAATGGTTCCCCACATTTGTCCTCAAAGCCGGCACATCCTACACAGCCCTATGCCTGGGCTCTGCAAGACTTAAACTCTAGTAATGGTGCAAAAAGACTCATATCCCCAAGGGTTATTTAGTGACAAGACTCCCATTTAGAAGGGCAATTCCCTTACCTTCCCCACACCCACTGTAGCTGAATCCTGGGGGCACTTTAGTGAAACTGCCACAAGTTTGAAAGCAACCAGCTTAGTTTAGCCACAGTCCCTATGTCATCACAGTTGCCCATAGCTTTAGCCAAGGTTGTGGAATGGTTAGTGGGCTAAAAATAGATCTGGTCACATCAGAGGCAGGTGCTGTAAGTGAATGAGTTCAAGCCATAAGTAACAGGGCACATGTGATGCAAACATAAATCACAAGAGGCCAGACACTGAGATGCCCTCTCTGGGTGTGAGAAGCCTTGCAGAGCCATTGCTTGGGAGCTTCTGAGGCACCAAGGCTGCGTAGGAGAGAGGCAGGTCAGCAAGAATGCACCTGCCTGCAGATGAAGAAAAGAGAACAGCTGACCTTTGAACAGCATGGGTTTAAACTTCAATAGTCCACTTATGCATGGATTTTTCCCCATAAATACTGCAAATGTATTTTCTCTTCCTTATGATTTCCTTAATAACATTGTCTTTTCTCTATTTATTGCAAGGCCACAGTATATAACACACATAACATACAAAATATATGTTAATCGATTGTTTATGTTATTGGTAAGGTTGCCAGTGGGCTATTAAAATTAGCTAAGATTTGGGGAATCAAAAGTTATACATTAATCTTTGACTGCACTTCTAACCCCCACATTGTACAAGGGTCAACTGTATATAATTCTAAACCACCGTCAGGTGAGAGATTTGTGAAACCAGGCAGCTAAAACTCAAAGAAAAAAAAAACAGAAAAAAAAAAAAACAGAAGAACAAAACTCAAAGGCAAAGAGGTGCAAATCCCAAAGACAGATTTTCAAAGAATACTTTTTAAAATGGTAAGATAGGTTTTAAATGGACTTTAATTACAATTCTCCCCCACCCCCGCTTCTCCCCAGAAAGCTGCAAGTCTGTGCCTGTTGAGCCAGGAGACAGTATCCAAGCCCACCCTAGGAGCCAAGAAAAGAAAGTCTGCCAGGACCAGACAGTCTGATAAACCCAGCAGGGCAAAGAGGTGAAGGGGGCATGAGTCATCTTGATACAAGGGCAGAGACAGTCAACTTGCCCTCTGGGCAGAAACCCAGGCTGCAAGCAGGCAGGCAGGCAACACCGGTCAAAGTAAAACCATGTCCAGAAAGCAAAACACCCACTGACACAGACATAGTTCCTCCTAAGCAATGACAGACCAAAGCCCATCTAGCCAACACCTCAATCACTGGACAAATATAAAAGTCCCATTCAGTAAATTCAAAGTAAGAAGTGAGAGCCACTTTAGAAACTGTATAAAGACCATGTAGCAGGCCTGAGACTGTTTACGCCCTTGCCTGCCATGAGGAAACTCAGACTCAGGGAGGTTCTGACCATTCCCTGGTAAGAATGGCTTGCTGCACCTGGACTCTGCAACATGGTTTATGCTGAACTCCTGCTTCCCTTCTCCGCTAGGAATTCAAGTACTTGCTGGGTAGAGGATGCCTGTGACCAGCCCCAATAAAAACCCAGGGCTCTGGGTCTCTCATGAGTGTGCCTGGTAGACAGCACTTCATACATGCTGTCACAACTTGTTGCTGGAGGAATTAAGTGTGTCCTATGCGACTCCACTGGAAGAGGACTCTGGAGGCTGGGGAATGGTTACTCCAGACTTTACCCCATTAGCCTTTCCCCTAGCTGATCTTGCTTTATATCCTCTGGCCCTAACAAATTATAGCCATAAGAGACTATAGTCATCCTTGGGTCTCCAGTATCCATGAGAGGATTCGTTCCAGGACCCTCGGTGGCTACCAAAATCCACAGATGCTCAAGTCCCTTATTAAAATGACGTAGCGTTTGCATAGAACCTATGCACACCCTTCAGTGTACTTTAAATCAGCAGTTGCCAACCTTTCAGACTTCAGGGATCATCAGTGGTTCACGGACTAGGGGTTGGCAACCGCTGCTTTAAATGATCTACAGATTACTTATAATACCTAATGCAATGTAAATGCTATGTACACAGTTGTTATACTGTATTGTTTAGGGATCAACTTTCTGGAATTTTTTTCTGAATATTTTTTATCTGAGGTTGGTTAAATCCTAGGATGCATAACCAGCAGATATGGAGGGTGGGCTGTGAGTCCTTCTAGTAAATACTACCAAATCTGGAGGGGGCAGTAGGGGAAAGGGGCAAAGGGATGTTGGTGGTGAACCCTGACACAGAAACTAAGAAAATAAATCTCAAATTCCAGATGGAGCTGGTGATGAAATCAATCTGCTTTGAGACAGGCACCCCTGGGGAGCAGCTGAAGGGAGGGGGGTGACTGCCGAATGTACAGCCTCTGCAAGACTGCGGCAATCAGGGTGCTGGCTGGCGAACCTCCTACTTTTGTTTTGGCTCCTGTGTTCTGACAGTCCCTCTGGAATGACACAAGTGACTTTCACTTTGTTCCTTTGAACCTTAACCTAGATCATCCTAGCCAGGCCAGACATTACTTCCTCCGCTTCCAGCTGCCTGGTCCCAGCCCACGTCCCTCACTTGCCCTGCAGCACGCATCACTCAGGCGTTTTTGCTCCCCAAGGTGTTGGAGAACAGGGGGAATTCAAGCACATTTGGCACGAGATAAAGCCAACGCTGAAGGAAACGGGGGGGGGGGCAGGGGGGATGAGGGCAGAGTCCTTTTACTTAGAGACATTGTGATTTCACTTAGAAAATACGAAAACCAAACTATATATGGTTCCAAGCATGTATTATCCAATAAAATAAAAATTGCCATGGTGAGAATCCCATCAGGCAGCAGACCTCAGAAAGCTGGATAAGAGGAGTACACATGGAACGGGCCAGCTTCATAAAGTGCTAATTTTAAAGAGGGGAGTGGAACAAGCAAGAGAGGTGACATCGCACCGTCTTTCTAGAAAGACACTGTTTGACTGTGATAGTCACAGACATTTCGTTGTTGTTGCAGATGAGCCATAATGCTAGCCTTATGGTTACTGGTTTTAAAGGTGTAAGCAGAACCAAATCTGGAGAGGAAGCACCCTCAAATATTCAAGTAAACCAACAGACGTTATCCTATATAATAAAGGCCCCACAACCGAATGGCCAAGACCAGAACTGGTCAGCAGTTGCTATGACTCGCACTGACCACCAGAGGCAGACACTCAACCAAGGAGCTTCCCCCTGGTGGTCAGTGCAGTACTGCTCAACTGACCCGGATGAGCAGCACTCCCACAGCAGGCTGATCCCCGTAGGCCGTGTCCCCCCACCAATACACGAATCCTGTGTACTGGGCCTCTAGTGGAAAGATAGAATTCAATCAGGAAAAACCATGGCCGAATAACATTTCAGCCTAAATGTTGACCTTCCATTCGCATCCAAAGTCTCGCTGATAAACTGCCCCCACCTCCCCACGAGAAGACTGGGCCATTCAGTCTTACCTGGCTTCACCCGGGATCTGAAGAGCACACTCCAGACAACACACATGGGTAGACACTGGCCAGAAAACCATTAATTCAAGATGACCTTCAAGAGAGCTAAGTGCAAATGTCAGATGACCATGTGAAAGTGACAGAGTATGTGAAACATTTGTTAATTTTCCCCTCTCACCCAGAAGAGGTGAAAGCAGGGGCCAAACCTAACAGAGAGGAGGCGGCAGATTTTCTTTCCCTGTTTCTGCAAAACTTCCCGGAGCCGCACGCACAGTGCAAGAAGCTGCTCTCGTAGAACTCAGCTGAATGTTTCTCCCTACCTCAAGTCACTGGAGCACTTTCCACAATTCTGGACTCTCCAAAATGTCTAAACTGGTATTTCTGGTCTAGTGAGAAAGCAACACTTGTATGCTCTAAATAGTTATCCTTGTCAGGTTTTTAATTTTTTTGTAAACCTTTTCTACTTTATCTTTTCTTTCCTTCGTCTAGGAAAATACAAAGGAAATCTTATGGTGTAGTTATTCCAAGACACAGAGAAAAAGGACATCCCAGTTTCAACCCAAAGTGGATATGGTTGGTCTGAATGATGAAAATACAGGAGAAAAAGAGATATTGGGTGGGGGTGGGGGATGGTGAAGGGAGGTAGAAGGAAGTATCGTGGGATAAATGGTGATGATGTAAGAAGATTTCAATTGGGATGGTGATCACACAGTACAATATGCAGATGATGGGTTACAGAATTGCACACCTGAAACCTATATGATTTTATTAACCAAGGTCACTCCAATAAATTAAATAAAAATTAAGAAAAGAGAAAACTTAGCTCGCCATTATTTTATGGTGAAGAGCTGTTGTGCAGGCCACAATTTATTACACAGCAACACACTACTGTAAAAACATAACTCAAAGTGATTTCAAGTTAGAGAGCACTGTCTTTCCACCCACCTGCAGAGAGGAACCCAAGCTAAGGCTCAAGTTCCTTGTAATCATTTCTTGCAGTCATATCCTAGGGACACAAGGTTGGTAATACCCTGAGGGTAACTTCATCCTAGCAAACCCCAGTGCAGGAGCGCAGTGAGCACTCAATGCTGAATGAATCAGTGATGAATATCTAGCTCACTGCCTGGTTGGTACACACTAAATACTTAATAAAATATCCATAGGATCATGGGGTCCAATGGATTGCAGGTTCAATCTAATTGCATGGATTGCAGGTTCAATCCCCAGCCTGCTGAGTGTGAGAAACAACCAATAGATGTCCCTCTCTCATATCTAGCTCACTGCCTGGTTGGTACACACTAAATACTTAATAAAATATCCATAGGATCATGGGGTCCAATACTGTGTGTCTAAATGGCCTATCACAGGATGTACTCAGGACGCAAGCAATCTCCCTTCTCCCCACACAATCCATGTCAGCCCTGACAGCTGTGTGACTCTTGTCTCAGACTGGCTCAAACAGCTGAGGCAGCCTTAAGCATGGCTAGGCAGCCACAGGCTACTTAAAGGTCATCTCATTTCTGACATTTTAATACAGTTTTATTTCTCCCCAAGAGCTGGGGGTGTTTATACTAGTAGAGGCAACAGTCCCTACCTACTCTCAACTAATAGAAAGAACATAAGCCTTTAAAAAAAAAAAAAGCCAGCCCCGGCCGGCATGCTCAGTGGTTAGATCATCGGCCTCTGCACTGAAGAGTCACAGGTTCAATTCCAGTCAAGGGCACTACATGGATTGCAGGTTCAATCCCCAGCCTGCTGAGTGTGAGAGACAACCAATAGATGTCCCTCTCTCACATAGATATTTCTCTCTCTTTACCCTCCACCCCTTCTACTCTCTGAAAATCAATGGAAAAAAATATTCAAGGTGAAGATTAACAAAACAAGAACAAGAAAAAAGAAAAAAAGCTAAATGAAACAAAAAGAAGGTGTCCTGTACTGAGGACCTACTGTGGGCTGGGCACATAGTTGTATGTTCCAAGACTATTTCTGATCAATCCAACAACCCTGTTGAAGAAGACATCATCCTCATTTTGCAAACGAAGAAAGAGAACTGGAGAGGTGGGGTCACTCACCCAAGGTCACTCAGCTGTGAGGCTGTGCAGCCAGGTTCCAAGAACCTGGCTCCAGAACTTATCTTCTTGTAACCTAGTTAGAGGAGTACAAGGAATGCTACCTGATCTGTCAAGACAACCAGACTTCAACAGACAATAATAATAAAATGCTACCTCATAGAAATGTCAGACTCAGTGGTAATAACAATAAAAATTCCTTCTAAACAACTGCATGTCAATTCCTCCCCAAATTAAAGTCCTAACTAATACACCTTTGCAGTCCTTATGAAACCGGCATCATATTCCATTTTATAGATGAGAAACTGGGCCTTGAAGAAGTTAAATAACATTTCCAAAGTCCCACGGCTGGTAACATATAAGCAGCCTTCAGTTCAATCAAATCACAGTCCTACCCACAGCAAAAATGACATGACAAATAACAACATCTCTATAGACAAATGACAGTTTACATGTGAGCATTAAAGGCTCAAAAGAGCCCCTAAACACCCACGGCTCTAGGATAGGGGTTCCCAGTGTGGGTCCAGGACCAGCAGCATCACCACCACGTGGGATCGTGTTAGAAATGCACATTCTTGCCCTGCACACGTGGCTCAGTGGTTGAGCCTTTGGGGGAGGCAATGTCACAGCAAACAGAGTCTGGACCTGAAGCTAGCGCTGCCTGCATCCAGAGCCCTCCCATGCTGGCTGTTCCTGACCCTGAAAAGCATGGCTGGGTCTAAGCGAACAGTCTGAGGCACTTCTGAGCTGGGAAAGGGCCGGACTCTGGAGCCTATCTGCTGCCGGTGAAACAGGAAACACTCCTTAACCTCTGTGGGCTGTCTATTCTGTAAAAATGAAGTGATCGAACTGTTGGGAGGATTAAATGAGTTAATACATGTTAAATACCCAGAAAGGTGCTTGATGTATCACAGCAGCTGGTTATTTTTATTCTAGACAGTCCCCTTCCTCCTGTGAGAGTCTGAGGCCTAACACTGGATCCAGGTACAGCCTCCTAAAATAATTTTTTTGATTTTGCTTTTCAGCTTACACCTTTCTGACCCCAAGACTTGTTCTCTTTCTGGTTTCCACTTTCAGGTTTTCTCTTCTATGACCTTCCACTTTTACAAACAGGCTTGGATCTCTCTTCATTTAAAAAAGAAAGCAAGAAAAAAGGAGTGGGGGCAGCAAAAACATCCTTCGCCACCTGAAGCTGGCCTTGCTTTCTGACCAAAGTCCTTCAATTCCAGAGTGGCACAGGGAGTGGAGCACAAGTTCCAGAACCAGACTTCCTAGGCTTGACCCAGGGCTCAGCCACTTACTATGTGACCTTGAGCAAATGATGTAGCCTCTCTCTATGGAGTTTCCTGATCCCATCTCATGGGTTTGATGTGAGGATTGAAGTGCTCAGACCAGTGCTGGGCACATGGAAGGTGCACAATGCTTGCTAGCTGATGCTCTCCTCACTGCATCAGGTGCTCCACTCTCTCTTGAACCATACAGTTCACAAACTCTAGCAACATGGCTCCTCCACCGCCACCACTGGGTCACAGGTACTTATCAATGATCTTCTGATTGCTAAAGCCAATGCCTGTTTTGGGCTCCACCTTGTGCAGCCTGCACACTGCCAACTAGGGATTCTTTTCTGAAAAGCTCTTCAACTTCTTATCTTTATTTCTTCTCTCTGTCTATTCATTTGAAATATATTAAGTAACTTTTCTTAATCCTCTCAGCCTCTAAACAAAGGCATCTTTTAAGTTTCTGCTTTCAATATTCTTTTCATCTGTCTCTACATCTTTTCCTTCTGGAATCATCCTCATAATTCCAACTGTGCTGAAACCAGCATCTTCTGTCCTAAGCTATAGTCATCATCTCAATCCTGAAACCAGTTCTTCTTGCCCTTCATGAATGGTACCACTTTTCTGAGGGGCATAATCCAACTGAACAAAAATGTTTCCTTTAACTTCACCCTTACTATCCAAAGAAACTCTATTCATTATTTAAGGCCCATTTCAAACGCTACAGGCTCCAATGAAGCTTTCCACCCCAGTGAATGTATTCTTTCCTCTTTTTGAAACCTCAGAGCTAGATTTTTATTGCTCTTATTATGCTACTTTATACCAAAGTAAACTGGGTCATCTGGGTCTTTATGTAACAATCTCTGCTCTTATATTTAAAATTTTGCAATGGCAGATATTGATTTGTTCTTTATAGGCCCTGATATGTATCACATGCCTCGCACCTGATGGCTGTCTAATAAGTAACTACTAACTAGCTAACGCTGCAGAGTACTAACCTGAGCCGGTACTCTTCTCCAGCCACACAAGGCTTCCCCTTCCCTGCTAGTCCATGGCTCCAGGCCCCTGCCTAAGAGACTGCCACCACCAGGAGCTGCCTGGGGGACTCCAACGCATCCTCCATAAGCCAATGCAGGCTATCTCTGCCTTAGTGAAACCTTTCTTAACCTCTGGGAGAGATGGTCACTGCCTCTTGAGCTTCCACTGACTTACAGATATAGCAGATCTTTCATACAGGACTTCAAATACTGAAAAAAAATAAGTAAGAGTGTGAAGCTGGTGTGAGCCACCAAAGACCACTCAGTTATGTAATAATGGTGGCCCAACCCCTAGGATGGTAACACAAAAGCTATTTTATGAAAAATCTCACAAAACTGCCTTGGCTGGTTTTCTCAGTGGTTAGAGCGTTGGCCCATGGACCCAAGGCACATGGGTTTGACTGCTGGTCAAGGGCAAGTGCCTTGGTTGCAGGTTCAATCACTGGCCCAGTCCAGTGCAAGCAGGAGGCAACCAATCACTGTGTCTCTTTCACGTCAATGTTTCGTCTCCCTTCACTCTCTCCAGAAAATCAGTGGGAAAAAATATCCTCTGGGTGAGGATTAAAAAAAAATCTCAGCAAAGAGGTCACTAACTAACCAGAATGTGGGAGAAAATTCCAGGTATTAAGGAGGAAGGACATCAACTTTCGATGATGAACTCAAGAGAATACCTGGAGACCTTTCTAAGGCAGCTGCTGTGCTATTCACTTCAGAGGCTGAAGTGCTGCTGCCACAAACACTGAGGGAGTGTGGTTCCTGCACGCCACTGTCTGCAGTCCACAGAATTCCCAGGGCGTATATACGCCATGCACATTATGTAGTGAAATATATACATAAGTCTTTTTTTTTATTGCTTAAAATATTACAAAGAGTAGTACATGTCTCCTTTTTTTTCCCGCTTTGACCTTCCCCCGACCTCCACTACCCCCCAGTGTTTTGTGTCCTTTGGTTATGCTTATAAGCATGCATGTCTTTTTTACATACACTTTTCTAAAACATATGTTTATTGATTTCAGAGAGGAAGGGAGAGGGAGAGAGATAGGAACATCAATGATGAGAGAGAATCACTGATTGGCTGTTTCCTGAATGCTCTCTACTGGGGACTGAGCCCACAACCCAGCATGTGCCCTGACCAGGGATCAACCCGTGACTGCCTGGTTCACAGGTTGATGCGCAAACTCTGAGCCATGCCGGCCAGACTACATACACTTTTTAATGTCCCCTTTTCATTACTATATGTCATAAGTGTTTAAAAGCCTTACCTTAAAGTTTCAAACCATCAAAACTTTCATCTGTACCATGTAACATCCCAGAAATAACAGGTGGGCAGCCTGTGCCTTTATTATAGTCGGTTCTTCACATTTATGTTTCTTTCTTTGAACAGTGAGTGCGCTCCTCAGGAGCAGCAATTACATTCCACCTCCCACCCAGCCCAGTGTCTAGCACAAGGGAGACACTTAATATTCATGAAAAGGATACATGAATAATAGACCTATTTTTTAAAAACCTCAATGTGTAAATTATTTTAGAACTAAGTTCTTAAGGAATCATGACTGGTTTTATTGCTTGAAACTATGACAAATTTTACATACCCTTCAAGTTATTTTAAGATTTATGAAAAATCATATTATTAGTTTGAAAGGAAAGAAAAAAAGGTAATAATCAAAGTCTTTAGACAATTATGAAGTAGGGGGTAAAAAGGTACAAAAGTCTCTGTTATTTTGGTGAGCAGGTTAACCAATTTTTGGCCCAGTTGGTTGAGATGCCAGGCAAAGGGGAAACTAGAGCCAACTACTGAGCAATATGACCACCCCTGTGTCTTCAAAACCAGACTGATGCTTAGTTCCCTCCAGCATGAGACTATGTCCCAAACCTTTTATCAAAGGAGCTGTGGACAAGGCCAGAGGCATGCTGACCTGTGTTTGTGTCCCTCGCTGAGGGCACATGTGTGAACCAGGTCAAGGAGCAGCCACAGACACATAAGTTCCCTCCCTCCAACACAGGTTTCCTCTCTCTCACACCGAGGACACCCAGGCACCTTTGTTTCCCAACTACTGCAATGTCAGAGATGGGCAAAAGCATTTACTGTTCATGTTTCTTAGTTACAGATCACCAAAACCATCGACTTTTCCAGCAGGAAGATACCCTAGAGATCATTCAGTGTGGTGGCTTTCCAAACTTCTTTAGCCAGAAAATCCTCTTCATAGGAATGCAAACAGAAAACAACATGTAAAACAGAGATCAGGGACGGGGAGTTTGGAAACCACCAGGGAAATTCATGGAATCCTTAAAGTCCATTAGAGCCTAGTATAAAAACCTCCGATCTATTCACACCCACTAGGATGGCTATTATAAAAAAACAGGAAATAAGTGTTGGTAAGAATGTGGAAAAATTGAAACCCTTGTGCACTCCTGATTGAAACATAAAATGGTGCAGCCACGATGGAATACAGTATAGCAATTCCTCAAAACATTAAAAATAATTACCATACGATTCATCAATCCCACTTCTGGGTATATACCCAAAAGAATGAAAAGGCCCCTGTGATAGATGTTTGTACACCCATGTTCATAGCAGCATTATTCACAACACCAAAGGCAAAAGTAACCCAAGTATCCATCAGTGATGAATGGCTAAGTAAATGTGGGGTATACATGCAATGAAATATCATTGCATTAAAAATATTCCAATGGAGCTCAGTGGATAAAGCATCGGCCTTCGGACTGAAAGGTCCCAGGTTTGATTCCGGTCAAAGGCATGTACCTTGGTTGAGGGCACATCCCCAGTTGGGGTGTGCAGAAGGCAGCTGGTCGATGTTCCTCTCACATCGATGTTTCTAACCCTCTATCCCTCTCCCTTCCGCTCTGTAGAAAGCAATAAAAATATATTTTAAAAAATATTCCAATGGAATATTATACCCTAAAAAAGGAAGAAAGAGCCCAGTCAGCATGGCTCAGTAGTTCAGCACTGACCCATGTACCAAGAGGTTCGATTCCCGATCCAGGCACATACTCAGGTTATGGGCTCAATTCTCATTGGGGGTGTCCAGAAAGCAGCCGATCAATGATTCTCTTTCATCATTGATGTTTCTCTCTCTCCCTCTCCCTTCCTTTCTCTCTAAAATCAATAAAAAAATTTTTTTTTTAAAAAGGGAGAAAAAAATATCTATAAAGTTTCAGGATACAAATCAATATACAAAAATGCTGCATTTCTAATTTCTACTATTAAAAGGGTAGTATGCTAATTAGACCAGACATCTTCCGAACGATCTTCTGGATGTCTTTCCTGACAAAACCAGGCTCAGGCAAAGCCGCTTGCCCTGCGGTCACGGGTGCCAGTGTCTGTGGCCTGGGAGACAGACAAAAGCCTGCCGCTGGGAGATGGAGAAAAGCTGCCCACCCCAAGGTCCTGGGCATCTACAGCTGGCTTGGGCAAAGCCAGCCTAGATCCTGGGTGCCTGTGGCTAGCCAGAGGGAGGGAAGCCTGGGTCCCGGGTGCCTGCAGCCGACCGGAGAAGGGAATCCTGGTCCTGGGTAGGGGGCCAAGGCAGAGGCAGTTAGGAATGATCAGGGAGGCAGAGGTGGTTAGGGGCGATCAAGCAGGCAGACAGGGGTTAGAGGCGATCACACAGGCAGGCAGGTGAGCAGTTAGGAGCCAGCAGTCCCATATTGCTAGAGGCATGTCCGACTGCTGGTTTAGGCCCAATCCCTGTGGACATCCCCCAAGGGGTCCCAGATTGGAGAGGGTGCAGGCCAAGCCAGGCTGAGGGACCACTCCACCTGCCATCCCCCCCAGGCACGAATTTCATGCACCGGGCCTCTAGTACACTAATAACAAACTAGCAGTAAGAGAAACTAAGAAAACAACTCTATTTATAATTGCATCAAAAAGAATAAAATGCCTAGGAATAAACTTAACCAAGGAGGTAAAAGACCTGCACACTATAAAACATCTTATAAGAAAACTGTAAGACATTGATGAAACTGAAGAAGACACAAATAAGTGGAAAGATTATTCATGATATTCAGTGGACTGAAAGAATTAATACTGTTAAAATATCCATACTATCCAAAGTAATCTACAGGTTCAAGCAATCCCTATAAAAATTCCAATGGAATTTTTTTATAGAAATAGAACAGACAATCCTAAAATTTGGATGGAACCATGAAAGACCTCAAAGAGCCAAAGCAATCTTGAGAAAAAACAAAGCTCCAGACATCATGTGCCCTGATTTCAAGCTATATTACAAAACTACAGCAATCAAAACAGTATGCTACTGGCAGAAAAACAGAGACAAAGCTCAATGGAACAGATATAGAGCCCCAAGATAAACCCACACATATATGGTCAATTAATTTATGATAAAGCAGCCAAGAATATACAATGGGAAAAGAATAGACTCTTCAACAAATGGTGTCCAGGAAGCTAGACAGTCACATACAAAAGAATGCAACTGGACCACTATATTAGATCGTACACAAAAGTTAACTCAAATTGGATCAAAAATTTGAATATAAGACCTGAAGTCACTAAACTCCTAGAAATAAACATAGGAGACAAGCTCCTGGACACAGGTCTTAGTGATGATTTTTTGGATTTGACACCAAAAGCAAAGGCAACAAAAACTAAAATAAACAAGTGGGATTGTATCAAACTAAAACACTTCTGCACAGCCAAGGAAACCATCAACAAAATGAAAAGGTAACATACTGAATATTTGCGAATCATATATCTGATAAGGGGTTAATATCCAAGACATAAAAAGCACTCATACAACTCAAAAGCAAGAATAAGTAAATAAGTAAATCTAATTTAAAAAATGGGCAGAAGAACTAAATAGTAATTTTTCCAAGTAAGACATACAGGTGGCCAAGAGGTACACAAAAAGGTGCTCAATATCACTAATCATTAGGGAAATGCAAATCTAAACAACGAGATAGCACCTTAAAAAAAAAAAGTCGAAAAATAAGTGTCGAAGAGGATGTAGAGAAAAGAGAACCCTTATGCACTGGTGAAAGGAATGCAGACTGGTGCAGCTACCATGAAAAACAGTATGACAGTTTCTCAAAAAATTAAAAATAGAACTACACATGATCCAGCAATTCTACTTAAAAAAAAAAAAAAAAAAAATGAGTCCCGACCGGTTTGGCTCAGTGGATAGAGCGTCAGTCTGCAGATTGAAAGGTCCCAGGTTCAATTCTGGTCAAGGGCATGTACCTTGGTTGCGGGCACATTCCCAGGTGTGCAGGAGGCAGCTTATCGATGTTTTTCTCTCATCGATGTTTCAAACTCTCTATCCCTCTCCCTTTCTCTCTGTAAAAAATCAATAAAATGTATTTTTTTAAAAAATGAGAGCACTAACTTACAAAGATACATGTATCTCTCTGTTCATTGCAGTACCATTTACAATACCCAAGATATGGAAGAATGGAAGCAACCTCAGGTCCATTGATGGATGAATGGATAAATGAAATGGATAAATGTATGTGTACACACACACACACACACACACACACGGGGGTGGGGGAGAAGGAGGGAGAGAAGAATATTTTCAAACATAAAAGAGAAGTAAATCTTGCCATTGTAACACTGATGGACCTTGTCAGCTTCATTTATACTAAGTGAAATAAGTCAGATAAAGAAAGACAAATACATTAAGATCTCAATTATATGTGGAATCTAAAAACAAACGAACTGAGCTCATGGATACAGAGAACAGACTGGTGGATGCCAGAGACAACGGAATGGGCAACAAAGAGGGTTAAAAGTACAAACTCCCAGCTATATAGTTAATAATACTATAGTGTATATTTGAAAGTTGCTAAGAGAGTGGACTTCAAAAGATTTCATCACAAGAAAAAAATTATAACTACATATGGTGACAGATATTAACTAGATTTATTATGGTGCTCACTTCTCAATATATACAAATACTAGGGGCCCGGTGCACAAAAATTTGTGCACTCGGGAGGTCCCTCAGCCCAACCTGTGCCCTCTCGAAGTCTGGGACCCCTCTGGGGATGTCCACCTGCTGGCATGCGTGGTCAGCCTGGGTGAGGGGCTGATGGCTGTTTGCACACTGGCCAAGCCCCCCAGTGGGGACCCTCACCCCATTGGGGTGTGGTCAGCCTGCATGATGGGCTGAGGGCTGTTTTCAGGCTACCCACAGCCCCTTCAGGTTTTGGGTTCCTACTGGGGTACCTGGCCAGCCTGTGTGAGGGGCTGATGGCTGTTTGCAGGCTGGCCAAGCCCCCCAGTGGTGTCCCTCACCCCATTGGGGTGTGGCCAGCCTGGGTGACGGGCTGAGGGCACTTTCAGGCTTTCAGGCTGCCCACAGCTCCCATTGACCCAATGTCCCAGCAAGACTGGCTGGAAGCAGGTTCCTGGGGTTTATTTCTCTTCTATAATTGATACACTGTTCCTTTAAGCTGAGGCCTAGGCAGTTAATGAAACCTCCTCTCTGCTTCAGCTCCTGGCTTCTATAATGAAACCATGTTGCGCTTAGTAAGTCGCAGGCCTGCTGTTTGCTTCAGCTCCTGAGGCTTATATGATTGAGACATTGATGCAAATATGTTCTTGCCTGCAGCCAAACAGTTTCACGCCTGCTGCAACAGACCCTGCCTGTTTACTCAGCTCTGTGAGCTGCAGCCTCCATCTTGGCTGGGCTAATTTGCATACAGTTGCTCTGATTCGCTGGTGGGCATGGCTTAGGCGTCCCAAAGGGATGGTCAATTTCAATATTACACTTTTATTAGATTAGATGGAATCATTATGTTGAACTAATATGTTATATTGCAATTATATCTACATTTTTATAAAGGAAGGAAATTATTGACACATGTTACAACACAGATGAACCATTAGGATATTATATTAGGTGAAATAGGTCAGTTAGAAAATACTATATAATTCCACTTACGTGAAGTACTCAGAAGAGACAAATTCATAGAGACAGAAGGTGAAGCCAGAGACTGGGGAGAGGAGAGATAGGGAGTTGTTTAATGGGTATGGAGTTTTGGTTCTGTAAAATGAAGAGGTGGATGATCATGATGGCTTTCCAAGAACTTGCATGTACTTAAATGCCACTAAACTGTATATTTTTAAATGGTTACAAT
>PVJC01033514.1:0-19298 GCA_004026665.1 Murina feae | reverse complement strand
CTGCAGAACAAGACAGGAAAAATATGAGACATAAATATTGAAAAAGAAATGTAAAATTGTTATTATTTGAGGACTAGAGGCCTGGTACATGACATTCATGCAGGTCCCTCAGCCCAGCCTGCACCCTTTTGCAGTCCAGGAGCCCCCAGGGGATGTCCAACTGATGGCTTACCCTGCTCCCCGCATAAGCCACAGTCAGGCACAGTCTCCTTAGTGCTGGTGCGGAGGCAGGCCACTACATTCACCAGCCATGAGCCCAGCTTGTGGCTGAGTGGCACTGCCCCCATGCACTGACCACCAGGGGGCAGCTCTTGCATTGAGTGCACATCATACCGACTGGTCATTCCACTGGTCGATTTGCATATTATCCTTTTATTATATAGTACTAGGGGCCCAGGGCACAAAAATTTGGGCACTCGGGAGGTCCCTCAGCCCGGCCTGTGCCCTCTCACAGTCAAGGACCCCTTTGGGATGTCCACCTGCTGGTGTACCTGGTCAGCCTGGGTGAGGGACTGATGGCTGTTTGCAGGCTGGCCAAGCCCCCCAGTGTGGACCCTTACCCTGTGGGGGTGTGGCCAGCCTGGGTGATGGGCTGAGGGCCCTTTTCAGGCTGCCCACAGCCCCTTCAGGTTTTGGGTCCCTTCTGGGGTGCCTGGCCAGCCTGGGTGAGAGGCTAATGGCTGTTTGCAGGCTGGCCAAGCCCCTTCAGGTTTGGGGTCCCTATTGGGGTGCATGGGCAGTCTGGGTGAGGAGCTGAGGGGCATTTTCAGGCTGCCCACAGCCCCTTCAGGTTTTGGGTCTCTACTGGGATACCTGGCCAGCCTGGGTGAGGGGCTGATGGCTGTTTACAGGCTGGCCAAGCCCCCCAGTGGCATCCCTCACCCCATTGGGGTGTGGCCAGCCTGGGTGCGGTCTGAGGGGCATTTTCAGACTTTCAGGCTGCCCATAGTCCCTTCAGGTTTTGGGTCCCTACTGGGGTACCTGGCCAGCCTGGGTTAGGGGCTGATGGCTGTTTGCAGGCTGGCCAAGCCCCCCCCCAGTGGGATCCCTCACCCCATTGGGGTGTGGCCAGCTTGGGTGCAGGTGTGAGGGCTATTTTCAGGCTTTCGGGCTGCCCACAGCTCCCATTGACCCAATGTTCCAGTAAGGCTGGCTGGAAGCAGGTTTCTGGGGTTTATTTATCTTCTATAATTGATACTGTTCCTTTAAGTTGAGGCCTATGGAGGTAATGAAGCCTCCTGTCTGCTTCAGCTCTGTGGTTTCTATAATTGAAAGAATGTTGCCTTAGTAGTCGCACCCAGGCCTGATGTTTGCTTCAGCCCTGAGGCTTCTATAATTGCAACAATGTTGCAAATATGCTGTTGCCTGAGCCTGGAGAAGCCCAGCCAGACGGCAGATAGTTTACTCCTGGTGCAACGGAAGCTGCCTATTTACTCTAGCATCGTGACTGCCGGCCTCCATCTTGGCTGGGTTAATTTGCATACAGCCACTCTGATTGGCTGGTGGGTGTGACTTAGGTGTCCCGTAGAAATGGTCAATTTCAATATTACTCTTTTATTAGATTAGATGGTATGATTGTCTTATTAAAAATACAAGAGAGAGAAAAATTAACATATTAGCCTTGAATAGGAAACCATCTCTTTAGCAGACACAGGAGGCTGAGGTAGTGCACACAATTGGCCACTATTTATTCTATGAAGTAAATGGGCATCTCCTAATAGAGAAGATGCTGAGGGCGAATAGAGGACTTGAGAGCTTGTGAAAGTCTGGAATAACCGTAGAGCACAATACTTGCTGACCAAATTTCAGGGATCCAGAAGAACTTATATACCATAAATATTAAATTATAGATACATTGAACTCTGTAGGGTTCCTTGGATTTCTCGGATATTGTAATGAAACTAGAAACTGGTGGAATACAAAAATTATTTTGTTTGAGAAACAAAGGAAATTCTGAAATGAGGGCTGAAAGGAAATAGAACTGATGGAGAACTATAACAAGTGCCACATACATTGATTTGCTGTCAGTATCAATCTACATGACTGCCAAATTATCATACGAGAGCAAAACGCCCCATAGTTATCTTTCTCCTTTGTTCTTTTAGTTTCTGCTAATCTTCAATATAAATGAGCTATTGAAATTTTACATAGAATAATATTATTATACAATTGCCTAGCTTGTATAATGTGACTCCTACTGGGAACAAAAAGGTGAATTTGCATTCTTTGAATTCTATATACACATGAGTCTAAATAAAGATTTGTTGTAATCAAACAAAGCATCCCTCATTTTAAAAGTATAAATAGAAATGTACAAATAGAATCTTTGTTTCTGATCCTGTGGTTTTTTGTGTTTTTGTTTTGTTTTGTTTTTTGAGGATCAGAGATGAACTTTAAGATTTATTTCCTATTATCTCTATTATTACAGATATAGTTTAACTGACCTTTGGCACTTGTGTGTGTGTCATACACACGGATGCACACACACTCCTTCTCATCCCACATATGAAGGTTACTAATGTGGCTGCTCACTGCACAATTAAACACACTCACCTTCTCCATCTCATTAGGCTATTAAAGGTATTTAAGCATGTCTAGTATATTTCTCTCTCCTCGAAGCATCCTGCAATTCAATCCACTCTTGGTGAAAAGTAGTCATCATTTTCTATTAGATTTGAAGGTCATGGGCGTATGGGTGAATTCACTGGGGCAATAATTTAACAATTTTGATAGAGGATTTATGTGCCTAAATTCTCATTTCTGTTAACCAGGCTTGTGCATATAACTCTTTCTGAACTCTTTCAAATCTAGACCTCAGGAACTGTTTTTGCATCAAGGCAAATACCAATGCACAGGTTGGTATGAATTTCCCAGGTTCCCAAATGCAGTGGGGACACAAGGGGAAGCAGGTTCATTGTAATGCATTTGTAATTCAGTGATCTCATGTGAAATAGCATGCTGAAAATTCGAAAGTATAATCTGTGGTAGGAATGCTCTAGCTGTACTGTAAATTCAATCTCATGCTCTCTAATGGGAATTTATCCTGGAGATGAGTACAGTACCTGCTGCCTGGCTGTGTAATTGAATGGGGCAGGGTCTAACTGAAAGAAAATCTGCATTTAGATAGGCATACACATATAAGAAGTCTAGGTGATGTCGTACTTTTAGAGACAAAATAAGCTTGCATGTGCAGAAAATGTTTAAATATTAATATTGCTCATGGTTTCATATTATGAAAACCAATTCCTCATCTTGTTTTTAAGGCAGCAGGAAAACTAAGGTCAACACTAGCCTCTGGTTAAACATGGCAGAGTGTTAATCTTCTTGCTCGTAAAGGTGACTAACTCTGTGAAGGCTACAGCTGTTAAAACTACTTATAACATAGCCTACAACATGCAAATTTATGTGATATACAGCGTCAAACCGATTGCTCGGAGATCTCGGTCCTCGTATTGACTGATTTTATCTATTGTGATATAGTCGTGAAAGGAGTCACCACCTTTTGTTGTGGTTATTAATTTTACCTCCTGGAAGCAAAGCTGCAAGTCAGCTATTCTTCCTCCTAAGACTAGCGGGACAGTCACCTACATGCTATAGATCTAAGTTGCTTTGAAAATGTTCAAGTGACTGAGCACAAACTAGCATCCTTACATTATATAACCCAGTGTCAGCTGGGGTCATCAGTGAGTTCTAGAAAAGATTAGCTCAAAGCCCACTCCAAGTCCTTTAGAGCTTTGCTATCCAAGTGCACACTATACTAGTAAACAACAGCATCCACACCGTCTGGGAAGAATGATGGGGGGTGGAGGGAAGCAAAACCATACATATCATCTATAAGAAAAGGTAAAGCCACACCACTGTTAAGTCCAAATCTGCATTCCCCCTGCTCCTGTGAGATTTGTCCATGCATTGAAGTCTGAGAGGCACTGTTGAGAAGCCCTCCGGGAGATTCCAGAGAATTCCTAGGGGGCTTAATGCTCAAGGTCACTTTCACTCTGATTTCTTCTTCACACTGATACTTAATATTTCTCTTTATCTTTAAACTGTTCTTTTATTTACCTTTAATTAAGAAAATATTGGAAATCAAATTCTTTTCTTGATTTAAGTACACACACACACACACACACACACACACGGCAATCTATAATTGTGGGGGGAGGGAATGCACTAGGCAATCAATATTATTTTATTCCAGCTATTGCAATAGGGAGAACATCCATTAAAAAAAAATGTCTAGCCCTAGCTTGTTTGGTTCAGTAAATAGAGCATCGGCCTGCAGACTGAAGGGTCCCGGGTTCAATTTGGTCAAGAGGTATGCCAGGGTTGTGGGGTCAATCCCCAGTAGGGGGCATGCAGGAGGTCAATGATTCTCTCTCAACACTGATGTTTCTATCTCTCTCCCTCTCCCTTCCTCTCTGAAATAATAAAATATACGTGTGTGTGTGTGTGTGTGTGTGTGTGTGTGTGTGTATGAATGTCTCAAAGAAAAGGAAGGGAACCTGGAGTTTTATGGTTTTGTGGAGGTAGGTAGATATGGGGATTATCTTCAAATCTCCTGAGAGTCATGAGGTAAGGTAGAGGTGGATGTTATTTTGGAAAATACAAGGTCAAGGTGGTTGTTGTGTTAAGCATTTCAGGAACACAAGGAGATTGGGGATTTCTTAACTATCTTCAATTCCTGGAAACACAGGACTCAGGGGAAGTTCAATGTTGCCAGTCCCCTCTTTCATCAAGATGACCATTATTTGTAGCTGAACAACCCAGGAAAGATTGTAACACACCTGAGAGGATGGAGCAGGGCCCAAGGAATAGAGCTTCTTCAGATCCTGGGAAAAGGGACCAGCTGCCAGGCAACCTAGAGGCCCAATATGGATCTATACAGTCATATTTTAGTAATCAATAATGCCAAGCCAAATAGGAGGGAGAAAAAATGGAAACTTTGACAACAGCAGGCAGCTTTAAAGGAAACTGGAAGAATTAAAAGTTTAGCAGTGATTGACAGTTTGGGCAAGTGTTCTTTAAAAAATCAGTGCTGGTTTTTCTATACGTGTAGATAAAATTAATCAAAGCTCTATGGACAAGACAGACTTTGCATGCCCACCATTTACCCACAACTTAAAAAAAGTGTAAAATAGCTCAAAGACAATGAACAGACATGTATGCTATAGAGGATGTATAGTTTTCCATTGAAACACAAAATTTCTCTCTATAGAAATAAAGTAACTCTTTTCATATAAAATAACTACAAAGAAATTTCATTCTTATTCACAAAATAAGAATAATCTTATCAGATTTAGTCTTATTATTTATATAAGCATAACAGGAATGGTAATTGACCATATAAGCTTTCCTAAATTTGTTAGGCTGAACATTTTCATACAGAATCTCAGTTTGGGATATTAAAAGTCTCTTAAGGCTAAGGCATCCAAACCAAGGACTCTCCACCAGATTTCACCTGCAGTATTTATAAATCTGACAGAATTCCTCTCTCTTCAAGGTTCCCAAAATACCTAAGTTTCCTGAATGGTATGGTGATCCCCTATATCACCCTTAGATTTAATGAATTAGTAAAACGATTCATAGAATTCAGAAGAGCCATTATGTTTTATTGCAATAAAAGGAAACAGGCTAAAAATAAGAAAGGAAAGAGGTACAAAGATCAGGGTCCAGGAGACACAGGTGCAAGCTTCCTGTTGTCCTCTCCCAGTGGAGTCCTACCAACCGCACCTAATTCTTCCAGAAATGGTGGGTGGCAACACTTAATTACCAACCCAGAAAACTTCCCCAAGCCTGGTATCTGGGGGTTTTATCATGGATTATGCATATAGGCAAGATTGCCTGTGTGACTGACCTTAGCCTTTACTCCCTCCAGAGGTCAAGTCCATACTATATGGTCCTAGGTCCCCACCGTAAGTCACACTGTTAGCATAGACAATGTGGTGTAGTCAGAGACTGTAAAGTATCTTTATTTACCTCTGTCTATGTGGTATAGTCAGAGGTAAACAAAGATGCTTTTTATCAGCCAGGATACTCTAAGAGCTTAGAGGTTACTGCCCAAGAACCAGGGCAAGGACCAAACTTTTCTTTAGAATGTGCCGGGGATAGACAACTCAGATTGCTCCCTGGGCCAATCAGGACATAATTTCCTTTCCCAGCTTTAAGGCTGGGAACCGCATAAACAGGGTCCAGGTCAGCTGTTCCAAGATGGCTTTGGGAGAATTGCCTCCACAGAGTCAAGCTGTGTGCTTTAAACGTGTCTGGTCCTATCTGATTAACTGAGCATGATTCTCAGAGAGGAAATTCCAGGTAAGACCTTGGTGGAATAACCAATGATTTAAATTATGTCCTCAAAACAAGGATTCTTATTGAGCTTATGCAAATAATTATGTTGGCTTGGAAATAAGAACACTTGTAGGGGCAGGAAGAAAAGGACATCATTGACAAATATTTCATTTCAGTTTACAAGAGCATAGTCTACTAAATACTTGAAGAAAAGGGGTTTTTATATATTCAGAAAAGAGAACATTCATACATCCACAATATTCCAAACAAAATCCATAATCGTCCTTAATTGGTTCATCTAATCCCATGTAATTAATTTCTATTCTGCTTGATCTTGAGTGACTAGTCTCATAAACCCATCAGTGTCTTGGCTAGAATTCTGGAAATCTTGACTCAGCCACTGGTCTCCAAGCTGTTTGAATGATGCCATGAGAAGCCTGCATAAGGGCCTAAAAGTAGAGCATATAGTTCTTTCTCACGAGTCTCCAAACTGCTCTTTATTAAAAACAAAGTGCCCTGGCCTGTAACTACGTTCAAGCGCATTGAGAAAAAGTATTAAAGTAAAACAAAAAATATATGTGTATCTGTAGTGAACAAAACATTTGAAATAGCTGTGGTTAATATATTACTGATACTTTTCAAAAAAAAAATCTGACAAGGTTTCATTGCAAGAATAATGCAACTAATAAAAAATTTGGTTCTTTCTGTGGCATGCAAACCTAGATAAAAGTCTAAAGTTGTACACAAAATTTTTATAAGTACAACAATTACCGCATTTTCAGAGTAGATATTGCATCTAAATTATAAAAAAAATAGATGAACATAACTTTACCCCCCATAAATCTTCAGATATAACAAGTACTGATCTTGAAACACAATTCACTATGAATATATCAAGCAATGAGTAGGTCTTAAACATCTATATATTAATAAACCTCCTTAGGTAAATAAAGTAAATGTCCCATTGAAAACCACTGCATGGGAGATGCTAGATTTAAACTCAAAAGTAAGGGTAAATCAAGTTAATGTTTTAAAAACAATAGAAATTATTATGTGAAATAATTTTTAAAGTAACTGAAATGGCCACATGAAAATGTGATAACCTACACTATCATCTGATGTCAGGTAAAGCAGCACCAGGATTCTAATAGGAACATCTCATAGGCACTAAGGCATTAAAAATCTCTAGGATTTTCCCATACAGAGACAATTTCTAAAATATTAGTGTCAGTAACACCCATACAAATATAACCGAGGGAAGGTTAAATGTCACTATTGATTTCACAGTGCTTCTTCCCATGCAACTTATCGATAGTAACATATTCCAAAAATTAACTGGTTTCAACACCACTCTTTTCACAAGGTAAAAGAATAAATTCTTTGTGATTTTTCAAATGCCTATCTTGGAAACCTCAGACAGTTTTAGAAGCAAAAATATTACTCAATTTGGGGAAGGAAAAAAATCAAACATTGTCAGAAGATTTGAACACTTAAGAATTGGATCATGGGTGCCTGAAAGGCAATACTTTGCAACTCACTTCAAAGTGGCAAGAAAATTAAAAAAAAAACATAAAAGGTAACATATTATAGAGAATTTTAACATGAGAAGTTTTTGTTTTCTTAAATAATCAAGGACATAACAAAGGTAACACAAACCACCAAAGATTATTATTATAAGACATACTAGTAAAATCTTTGTTATCTACATAAACTAAACAGAAGGTAAAGAAGACCCATTTACAATGTATTATTAAGAGCAGACCTACACCTGAAACTAATACAAAATAATATTAAAAGTATAAAAAATTAAAGACATCTGAGATATCAAATAAAAGCAAACCGATAATTAAAGAAAATATTGTCATTTTGACAGAAAATCAAATTCTAGTTTTGCATTAGTATATTTGATACGAAAATATGTTTTTGAAAATCTTGTACATAAATCCAACAAACCTTAACCAGCTTCTATCACAACAAAATTCCCTTTCTGGGGAGCTTTTACAATGTCCTATATCCATTCGGTTTTGTCCTACACTTTCCACTTCTCATTTTAGGAAAAACTAGTTATGTAACTTTAAGACAAAACACTTTCTTATTTTCATGGGGAAAAAAAGTCCTGTATATCTTGCATACAAAGTTGTTCCTCTTTCCACTATAGTATCATTCATGTATATTGATTATAACTTCTTACCTCAGTAGCTTCTATTTCATAGAGAAAACTGGGCAGTAAATAATGTGAACTGTCACACATGAGTGTCTTATAGCAGAGTGATTGAGGTGATGAGTAAACATCTCAACCTTCAATAGCCCTTATAGTACAACTTCTCAAAATGGCAAGAGTTAACATATTTGACAGACCCAAATACATGGATTTAGACTCTGTCACATATAAATTGAGAGGCAAAAAAAATACTAACTTAAAATTATGCCTAGTAATTACTGTTTCAGTACGCTATCTTACTTAAGTAAGATAGGTATCCAATGAATATTCATTAACTAACTCAGCTTGGTTTAAGTCCAAGGTTTTAAATTACCAAGTATCTTGGAAACTATCTTGAAAGTTACATATTGTAAAACATAGTTACTATTGAAATAAGTTAATCAAAATAATAACTCAATTTTCTTAAATATAAATTTACATTTTTAAAAATAGGCATTAAATAGAAGAAATGATGCCCTAGCTGGTTATGCTTAGTGGATAGAGCATCAGCCTGTGGACTAAAGGGATCCAGGTTTATTCCGGTCAAGGGCACATGCCCAGGTTTGGGGCTTGATCCCCAGTAAGGGGCGTGCAGGAGGCAACTGGTCAACGATTCTCTCTCATCATTGATGTTTCTATCTCTCTTACTTCTTCTCTGAAATCAATAAAAATATATTTTTTTAAAGTAGAAGGAATGCTAGTTTATTATATCAGTGGACTTAATATAAATTTAGGAAGAACATACCCAATAGAATAAAAATGTACATTTCTGTCATACTTAATGCTAAAAACTGAAAGAAGACATCTATTTTTAATTAAAATTACTAATTTTGTTTGCCAAAGACTAATCAAAATTACATTAACTTAAATTTTTAAAACATTTCTGAGTTTGTTCCTATAAAAATATTTCTTCCTCACATTGATAATATTTGAGGCTCAATTTCCTCAATTTCTGGAAATTTTAGGAGTATTCAGTTTATGTAAGTACTATTTTATCTCTAGGCCAATAAAATAGAACTCTTAAGACATTTTATAATCCAGTTTAGTGACACTACTCAGAGATAGAAAAACACTACCACACATAATGAAAGATAAAAGCCCTTTCTAAATCACAGACCTAAAAACATAAATAGAGAAAAGGAAAGCTTATAGCTTCAATTCTAAAATTCAGCCATTGGTCCAGCATAACCAGAAATATGAGACTCACAGAAGAGCTGTTCTTTTCTCAATGGGTACAAATTCTTGATTGATTTGACCTCAAAATTGATAAAGAGACAAACAGAAAAGATTGACAAGCCAGATTCTCTTTTCTCTTTATCCAAGAGAATAAGATCTCTTCAAACTATTAATGGTTTATTGAGATCACCAAATGTTCAAAACATAAAACCAAAAATAAAAAATACAGCACTAGAAATCAAGAGTACTCAAAAAGAATCAAAATCCAATTCTTATCATTCAATCAGTAGACAATAGTCCAGAACATAGAACCTGGAGTTGGACTGTTGATGGCGTCCCCAGGTGGCCAGTCAGGAGAGAGTGAAAAGGATCATAGAGACTCTATCTGGGTGGAGCAAGTGAGAATTTGCACAAAGGGCCAGTTCAATCCAAATCATCATGGCAAAATGACTTATTTAAAAGAAAAATATGCACAGGAGAGTTAGGACAATTAGTTACAATTTTTGTAGGTTTATAATTCCTTAAAATCATTTAACCTTCCCTAAATTATATTTTTATGAGCTATGATTTCATCAAGCTATTGCAATTGGGAAAATATTCATTAACTAGAGGCTGGTGCACAAATTCGGGGAGGGGGGACAACGGGAGGCTGGCCAGCAGGGGGTGGGGGGGCCATAGGAGGTTGGCTGTGGGAGTGCACTGACCACCAGGGGGCAGCTCCTGCATTGAATGTCTGCCTCCTGGTGGTCAATGGACATAATATCAACTGGTCGCCCAGTTGCTCCAGTCGTTCCAGTCGCTTGGTCATACCAGTCTCGTAGGCTTTTATATATAGAGACTAGAGGCCCGGTGCACAAAAATTTGTACACTCGGGGGTCCCTCAGCCTGGCCTGTGCCCTCTCGCAGTCCAGAACCCCTCAGGGGATGTCCACCTGCTGGCTTAGGCCCGATCCCTGGGGGATCGGGCCTAAGATGGCAGTCAGACATCCATTTGGCAGCCCAGGAGTGCTCAGTGGATGTCCACTTGCCAGCGAGGAGCAGGCCTAAGCTGCAGTCGGACATCATTAGCGCTGCTGAGGAGGCAGGAGAGGCTCCCACCACCATCACTGTGCTGGCAGCTGGCAGCCTGGCTTGTAGCTGAGCAGAGCTCCCCCTGTGGGAGTACACTAACCACCAGGGGGCAGCTCCTACATTGAGCATCTGCACCCTGATGGTCATGTGTATCATAGTGACCAGTCATTCCCAGTTGTTCTGCTGTTAGGGTCAATTTGCATATTACCCTTTTATTATATAGAATAGAGGCCTGGTGCATGGGTGGGGGCCAGCTGGTTTGCCTTGAAGGGTGTGCTGGATCAGGGTGGGGTCCTGCTGGGGTGCCTGGCCAGCCTGGGTAAGGGACTGAGGGCCGTTTTCAGGCTGCCCACACCCCCTTTCGGGATGGGGGTCCCCACTGGAATGCCTGGCCATTCTGGGTGAGGGGCTAATGGCTGTTTGCAGGCTTGCCAAGCCCCCCAACAGGGACCCTCACCCCATAGGGGGTGTCCAGCCTGGGTGAGAGGCTAAGGGCTGTTTTCAGGCCGGCCACAACCCTTTCAGGGTAGAGGTCCCTGATGGAGTGCCTGGCCAGCCTAGGTGAGGGCCTTAGGGCTGTTTTCAGGCTGCCCAGGGCCTGGGCTGGAAGCAGGTATCTGGGATTTTTTTAATTTCTATAATTGAAACTTTGTAGCCTTGAGTGGAGCTCATCCTGGCTTCCTCCATTGTGGGGGCAATGCAAGCCTCCTGCTAAATCCAGCTGCATGGCTGCTGCCATCTTAGTTGAGTTAATTTGCATATCTGATCCTGATTGGCTGGTGGGCATGGCTTGTGGGTGTAGCAGAGGTATGGTCAATTTGCATGTTTCTCTTTTATTAGATTAGATTTATTAGATTAGATGGGAAGCATCTCAAAGGACAGAAAGAGAGTCTGGTGTTTTACAGAGGCAAGTAAACAAAGAGTCGTTCATGGACTTTATGAGAGTCATGAAGTAGGATGCCGACTGCTTATCCTTAAATATGGAAGGGCAAGGTTTTCTTTTGGAGTTAGCTATTTCCTGGAACTCAAAAGAGTAGGGATTTCTTAACTGTGGTTGCTTTTCAGGAGCACAGGGCTCAGGTAAAGTGTAACATTGTGACTGTGTAAGAGTCATTACATAAGGTTAAAGAAGACAGGAGGCATTTGGAAGGGGTGGAGTCCCCTTAGGACATTTGAATTCCCTTTATAGTTTCTCATGTTCTGATCATCTCCATTCCCCCTCCCAATCAAGGCAAACAAAACTGATTGAATGTCCCTGCTCTGAAATCCTTTGGTCATTCTGCCATGCCATTCAGTCACGTTCCTGTTTATTCTGCCAACATGCCACCCAGGAGAAAAACTAATTTTCCAGTTTCATATGCAGAGAAATGTAGCTTGCCTTTTCTAGTGCCAACAGCCAACTCAGCTCTGTGCCTCCTCTGCTGAGCAAAGGTTTGGACAAAGCTCCAAAATTGCTACCTGCCAGATTCTCAATAAACTCTTAACACAACATGACACCTTCTACCCCATCATGTTCAGGGAGAATTAAAAGGTTTCATTCTTCCACTGACAATTCAATAATCCAGAAAGGAAAGTAACATAAAACACAGAAGTCATGTTGGCAATTGGAGCCAGAAATTTACTACAGGAGGTCTCTGCTCCCCTGTTCTGTGTGTGTTCCCCACTCCTCCTTAACCTTCCTCAAGGTACGCATCTCCCGTACTGTACCCCATGCTCTAACCTTCTCAAATTCCACCCATTCAAATGCACTGGAGCCCTGGCCGGTTTGGCTCAGTGGGTAGAGCGTCAGCTTGCAAACTGAAAGGTCCCAGGTTCGATTCCAGTCAAGGGCATGTATCTTGGTTGTGGGCACATCCCCAGTAGGAGGTGTGCAGGAGGCAGCTGATCAATGTTTCTCTCTCATTGATGTTTCTAACTCTCTATCTCTCTCCCTTCCTCTCTGTAAAAAATCAATAAAATTTTTTAAAATGTACTGGAGCAAGTTTTCTTGATCCCCAGATCATAGAGAACCATCAGCTGGAAAGCATTCTCTAATTCCAGCAAGCATTGTTCCAAGATAATCTTGGCAGCTACTGGAAGTCAGACAGAACGACTGGAAATGTTTTCCCAGTTACCATTGTTCATGAGAGAACCATTGAACCATCACTTTGTCTTCCCTTGCTCCTGCCTCCATCCATAAACTAGGTGCTCCCTGGCTACTGCTCGACAGGGCTCTGCCTTCTGAAGCTCGCTCTCTCTCTCTTTCTCTCTCTCTCTCCTCTCCTCTCCTCTTCCTCTCTCTCTGCTATAAAAAAAATGTTTTTCCTCCTACTGTTTTCCACCAATCCTGTGGTCAACAGAGATGCAAGTATACTGAGATGTATAGTCCACCTCCACCCCACCACTGCCAGGGAAGACCTGAGGGTGATGTGCAAAAGGTCTGGGACTAAGTAAAATATTTAGCCAATGAATTAGGAATGGGCAGCCCAATTTGGTCTTGGGTTAGTAAGGTACTCTGGAACCCAGTGTCTGCCATTCAGATCCTTTCCTACAGTTTAGGAACTCAGAATGGAGAAGGAATGATTATTTCACATCTTTACACCACAAAATCAACAATCTCTGAATCCATGATTTGCACCAGTCCTTACACATCTATTTTAACCATAGCCCTATGTGAATCCTTCAAAACTTGTCCAACATCTTTCATACCAGGTTGTCCAAAGGTAGTTTTAAGAGACCAGAGAGTCATGGGCTCTGTATCTGTAATCTATATTCTCCTCCAAAGCCAACCAAAGTCCTATCATTCAAACAGAGCATGTTTACATCTGCATGCTTATAACACAAAACCTATAAACTTCAACTCTCTTTAAGAGATTATGAAGTCAAAACCCAGCCAGTGTGGCTAAGTGGTTGAGCTTCAATCCATGAACCAGGAGGTCACGGTTTGATTCCTGGTCAGAGCACATGCCCACGTTGCAGGCTCCATCCCCAGTAGGGGGCGTGCAGGAGGCAGCTGAGCAATGATTCTCTCTTATCATTGATGTTTCTATCTCTCTCTCTCTTCCTTCCTCTCTGAAATCAATAAAAATAAATTTAAAAAAAGAAATTAGGAAGTCAAAAGAAGTTAGAAATTCTCATTGACAAGGTAACATTTATCTTGAGGATGACATTATAAAAGAAGGTTTTCCCAGGGGACCCTATAGTACGAGGAACATCATAGATGAGAGCTGCTGGAATGAGCAGTCTGGCAGCCCAGTGCCATCCCTGGACCCATGAATCCCTGTAAATCACAAGAGATTTCATAATTTTACATAAAAAGGGTTTGGGCTACTTACTAATAACCTATTAACTGCTAGTGAATAAATAGTTTGCTAGAGGATTTTTAACTTTCCACTTACCAACTTAAAGATATTAGGTTATTTAAAGTATATTATTCCATAAAACAAAATAGTGCTAAAGTTACTAAGTGCTTCATATATTGCTATCAACAGTTTACTGAAATTTTTCTTTTTTGTTTCTCTCCAGTGATTTGTTTCAATGCTTATCATCCATTGGCAAGTTGTAGTCACAAGGTTAAGGGACCACAGGTGCCTTTGATGTTCCCAAAAGGGCCATGGCTTCAAAAGTTTGAGAATTGTTACCCTTGAATACAGCTAGACATGAACTTTATTCTTTCAGTACATAGAGGGAAAATGTCTAATTGGAAACAAATTTTTTTCTGTTGACAGTCTTTTAAACTGGGGTAAAATGTGTTACCTAAGGAATTATTTTATCACCTAATGGACTTCTCATGACTGTCTCAGCTCAAATCCCAAACCAAACCTTACCTCTTTATGGTCAGAAAATGGTCAGAATGCCTAAACATGCCCTATCCATGGCTTCCCTGGAAATTATTCTATCCAGTTCTGTGGCTTTGTGTACCATCTATAGGCCCAATATCCCTAAATACAGATCTCCACCCTAGCCTCAACACTGAGCTCCAGGTACCTTAGGTCCATTGGATGTTATTTTATCTCAGAAAAAAATACTCATGCAGTGATATTTTTACTGAAGATGAATAATTATGTTTTTAAGTTCACTAAGGCTTTCTTTCTAACAGGAATAAAATGAACCACTTATCTTTTTTGAATGCCTACTCTGTGCTGGGCATCTTATTTTATATTTATTAACTTCATTAATTTTCACTATATCTCTAGGATCGCAAATAACTCATAGTTCTAATAATTAGCTGTGTCTAACACTCAAATTCCTTTTATTATTGCAGAAAAACAGCTCTTTACAATTGTTGGTTGAGTGTATTCAGCCACAGTAAATTAAGTAAATAGTATATTGCCTCTT
This sequence comes from Murina feae, assembly GCA_004026665.1. Taxonomy (NCBI): domain Eukaryota; kingdom Metazoa; phylum Chordata; class Mammalia; order Chiroptera; family Vespertilionidae; genus Murina; species Murina feae. The sequence goes on along the minus strand of PVJC01033514.1, from coordinate 4,252 downwards.
TTCATCTTTTTGTCCTTTAGAATTTGTCTTAATGTCTCTCTTTTTTTACTGGAAGAAAAAATGAACCTTAAATTTTGACAAGTTCTTTCCAAAGTTTGGGAAAACAAGCTTTCCACATTATTTCTTTGATTATGAAGCTGTCACAAAGTTAAGCACTAAAATAACAATTTTCCCAAAATGTATACTGTTAGGGTCACCGAAGGAGGTATGCACAAGGCCCAAAAGCAGTAAAGAATAAATGTATTAGGTCATCTGGATACCAGGTGGGCTGAACCCCAAAATGGCACCAGCAGCCAGGGACAGGAGACTCCGAGGTTTTCAAGGACTCCAGGTAGGCTTTTCTGGCAAGGAATTCTGGGTGTGTCAGCATCCTGGGCAAGTCCACAGGGGAAGATAATGATTTTAGCAAATGGGACGTGGTCTAAGCAAATGGAAATGTCTGTTGCAAAATGATCTAAAGGTCAGTTTCCTAGGGGAGGGGATATCAATATGATTACTCAGTCAGATATAACATATACTTTATTGTCTTCTCACTTCCCCTTCAACCTGGTTTACAAAGAAAAGATCATGAGGCAGGCTGTTTGAGGTAGGTTATAAATGATGAGGGGACCTATGGTGGGCTGAGGCTCCCTATAGCATTTTTCCTTATATAAATGTAGTCCATCTGTGCATGTCTGGACAGTTTTATTAAATGTATTTATCCATGAAGCACTTTATAAAATAACCTCTCTTCATGGGCATTGTTATAAATATAGCAAACAGCCAACTATTAAAAATAAGTCAAACTATTATTACCTATGCTTTATCCACCCAAGTGAACCTCAGTCTTTCAATCAGCGCTGGACGTGTGCCTTTTGAAGACATTAGAATAGGCAGTGCTTCATAGGGAATATTTTTTGTTAGCTTGGCTGCCTGGTTTTCATCCAAAATAGATTCAGCCATTTCTATTGCACAGCGATTCCTATCACAGGAGGGTAACCTCTTAAGGTGAAACTAAAACAGACTCTAACAATTTTTTAAATACCTTTATTTTACTTTTTGAACTTTTTGTTATATTCTTTCTAGCCAAGATGTTTCTTCTTTTAGAATATTCTCCTAAATTTTTATGATTTGTAAATGTTGCTGCAAGACAGATAAACATATTTGCCATTACAGAGGGTTTCTAATCTTTTGTTTTCTTGATTTTATTTTTTATTATTTTCAGAGAGGAAGGGAGAGGGAGAGAGAGATAGAAACATCAATGATGAGAATCATTGATTGGCTGCCTCTTGCACACGCCCAACTGGGGATTGAGCCCAAAACCCAGGCATGTAGCCTGACCGTGGAATTGAACTGTGACCTCCTGGTTCATGGGTGTAAGCTCAACCACTGAGCAACCCAGGCCAGGCTATTTTATACATATACTAGAGGCCTGGTCCATGAAATTCGTACGTGGGAGGTCCCCTCAGCCCAGCCTGCACCCTCTCCAATCTGGGACCCCTTAGGGGATGTCCAACTGCCGGTTTAGGTGGGATCAGGCCTAAACCAACAGTTGGACTTCCCTCTCACAATCCTGGACTGCTGGCTTCTAATCGCTCAACTGCCCCACTTCCCCCCACCCACCGCTGGCCTGGTTGCCTCTCGTGGCCCCCCACCAGCCAGGTTGCCCCATGGAGCCTGCTTATTCAGTCCTTTGGTCATCCCTCACTAACCCCCCTCCCAGCCTGGTCGCCCCACACAGCCTGCTTTTTCAGTCCTTTGGTCAACCCTTGCTAACCCCCCTGAAGGCCTGGTGGTAAGCAGATATCTTGTGAGGGTATAAAGGTTAATTTACATATTACCTCTTTATTATATAGGATGTGTGTGTGTGTGTGTGTGTGTGTGTAAGCAACCAAGCATAGGTTCACCTGTGTTTCTATGATAATAATCCCATGTTTATAATTTTAAATATATTGTACATTTTTTTAATCTGCTACTTCTAGTCAGTAGTCACGGTTGGCCTGGTGCTAACATATTAAATATTCTCAAGCTCCTTATGAGTTTTATAAACAGTGTAAGGTCTATTTCACCTTTGCTGAATTTTTCTGTGAATTTTCTCCCATTATCTAGTTTATTTTTAATGGCCTCAACCTATATTTAAAAGTGTTTCTTGGTCACTAGTTGAAGATTGAATTTAAATAATTATACTTTAAGAAAGTAAATGAAGAATGACTTTAAACCACTGCATACACACCCAGAGGTGAAAATTTGAGATATAATTCTGTCAGCCAGAAATCTACACAGGAAGAAGAGGACCTTCATCATAGCAGTCCATCAAAGGCAAAATGTCTGGGTACAATTGCAGCACTCACATCCAAGAATTTTATTGGACGTGGCTCTGGGCCTCGCAGGCCCCGGGGGGAAAAAACGTTGAACTAACCTGTAGGAATTGATTTTTTAGTTCATAATCAAAGCTTAGAACACCTGGCTCAAAACAAGGAAAACTGCCCTGACCGGTGTGGCCCAGTGGATGGAGCCTCAGCCTGCGGATTGAAGGGTCCCAGGTTCGACTCCGGCCAAGGGCATGTACCTTGGTTGTGGGCACATCCCCAGTAGGAGGTGTGCAGGAGACAGCTGATCGATGTTTCTCTCTCATTGATGTTTCTAACTCTCTATTCCTCTTCCTTCCTCTCTGTAAAAAAATCAATAAAATATACTTAATAAAAAAGGAGGAAAACTTCTATTTCATAAAATCATGTACAGCTTCTGCACACTTTCAGGGAACTCCCACTCTCTCCGCCTTGACTCCAGCAGCCGGATGCGGGCTCTCACTTGGACGGGTGTCTGTCTCTACTGCAGGCACAGGCACCAGATGGCCCGTCTCACGCAGACAATCCTCCAGTTACTCAGGCTCACTCTTATGTCCCTTTCCTTCTCTCGTGGCCATCAAAGCAACTAACAACCAGATTGGCCAATAAGGATATTTGCTTTTATTCGCTTGCAATAAAACCAATTTTTAAATGTTTGCACAGATATCCAGATCGCCTGGTCCTACCCAGCACTATCCAGTGAAGAAGCAGAATGGAAACACAATTTCATCATGATCAGGGCCTCCCATTTCAAACCTTCAGAAAAGCTGCAAGAATAATATGACCCACATCCATATGCCCTTCATCTAAAACAGCCTTTTTTAATCCTTCGCTTTTCAATAGCACACTCCTAAGAAGATCTTAGATGCCTAATTGCCAACTCCTACACAAAGAAAGCTTAATGTCACAGATGTATATGCTGTATATCTGTTTATGTGCTGTATGCTGTATGCATACTTAGAGATAGAGGGAGTACTTTTTTGTCCTCCCAAGAGCCAATCTCCACTCTTTGGAGATGATATTGCTCCATTTAGGAATGCATTACCTAGATACATTACTTGTTAACATTCCCACAATTGTTTTCCATTATTTCTTTATACACATACACATGCACACACACATATGCACACGTGCACACACAAATATATATGCACAAACACAATTTAATATCAATTAAATTATTAAATTGATTTATAATTAATAAATTTAATGTTATGGGGTTTTTTTCAAGAAAAATTGACACTCCAGAAAGAAATACCATACTCATCTTGAAACATATGTGCTGGAAAATAAGCCAGCCTATTCCATTAGACCCACTGTAAGCACAGTATCTAATTTGAAGCAAAGAACTTCCAAAGCAAATCCTCCAATATGAATTAGTTGCAGATGTGCAGGTGTATCATTGAACGGTCAGACCTAATGTACAGAATGCTAAGATGATACTGCCATAAGGTACTTGTAGGGGAGAACCTCCTCATTGCTAGTTCTGGCAGCTGAGCCCTAATCCTACTACCAGGGTTCAGCTGAGCTCTTTTGAGCTGATAAAGAGTTTATAATATTTACCTTGATAAGATCCTAAGTGATGTCTTCTAAAATCCATTTTTGCAACAAATTTGTTTTATATATTTAGAAATCCACATAAGATTTTTGTTTAAAACAATATTTCCGTGATCAAAATATATTTAAATTGCCTGTCATATATTGAAAGCTATCCTCTCTTTCATAATGACTGAGGATGGGGATATATTAAGTTGTAGGTTTCTAAAAGGAAGGTTAAGTGTTTCATAGCAGATAAAATTATGACAGGATGTAGCGATAACATTCCTCACTTCTGAAGCTCAGAAGCATTTTCTTTAAAGTGACAAGAAATGAGGGCAAATTCTAACAAAGTGTACATTTGTTTATTACAACTAGAGAGGAGAGAA
>PVJC01033513.1:0-19325 GCA_004026665.1 Murina feae | reverse complement strand
CCTTGGTGGCACCGGGAAATGGGAAAGGAAGGCAGCAGGGGACATGTGAGTGGGAGAGTCGGCAGCCTGCTTGGCGGCATCCCAGGTCCCTTCCGGGATCAGGTAGCAGGAAAAGGCTGGCCTGACCACGAGGCAGGGTTTTCCCTGCTTTCTGGTGGCTGGAGGAAGATGGGCAGTTGGCAAGCTTGGGAGGCAGGCAGCACCCAGCCCTGGCCATAGCTCAAAAAAGAGAACAACATGCAGGGGAGAGCAAGAGTCTGAGAGATCAACATAGAGGGGGTGCCTGCTCCAAGCCTTGACGGTGTGCCTGGGGGCAGGTCCCCAGCAGGTAGACACACACAGGAGGACTGCTCCAAGCCTCAGATGCAGCTGGGGGCAGGTCCCCAGTGGCCACACACACACACACACACACACACACACACACACACACACGGCACCTGGCAGACTGGGGCCATCATAGGACATCCACTGAGGGGTCCCAGACTGTGAGAGGGCACAGGCCGAGCTGAGGGACTCCCTCCACCCCGAGTGCACAAATTTTTGTGCACCGGGCCCCTAGTTGTAAATAATGCTGCAATGAACATGGGGGAACAGAGGTCTCAACAGTGACTTTTTCTCCTTTGGATATATACCTAGAAGTGGGATTGCTGGATCATATGGTAGTTCTATTTTTAATTTTTTGAGGAAACTCCATATTGTTTTCCATAGTGGCTTCACCAGGCAATTTCACCAACAGTGAGTGCATAAGGGTTCCCTTTTCTCTACATCTCACCAACATTTATCATCTCATCTTTATTATGACATTCTGACAGGTGTGAAGTGATCTCATTATGGCTTTAATTTATATTTTTCTGATGATTAGTGATGTTGAACATCTCTTCATGTACCTGCTGGCCACTTAAATATATTCTTTGGAAAAATGTCTATCCAGGTCCTCTGCCATTCTAATTGGATTATTTCTGTGCTTTTTTGTTATTGAGTTGTATAAGTTCTTTAAATATTTTGAATATTAACCCCTTATCAGATATATGATTAGCAAATATTTCCTGCCATTCCATAGATTGGTTTTTCATGTTGTTGCTATTTTCTTTGCTGTGCAGCTTTTTGTCTGATATAGTCCCATTAATTTTTGCTTCTGTTGCTCGTGCTTTAGGTTGACCTATGTCAAGGAGCTTTTTCCCTCTTTCCTTCAGGTCTTACATTTAAGTCTTTAATCCATTTCAAATTAAATTTTGTGTTTGGTAAGATAGGGCTCTTGTTTCATTCTTCTACATGTGAATATCCAGTTCTCCCACCACCATTCATTGAAGAGGCTGTCTTTTTTCCATTGAATATTCTTGGCGCCCTTGCCAGATATTAGTTGAGTGTATATGTAGGGGCTCTTGATTCTGGGCTCTCTATTCTCTTTCTTATGCTTATTAATTTGTTTAAAAATTATTTTTAGAGAAAAGGGGAAAGGGAGAGAGAAAAATATTGACTTGTTGTTCTACTTATTTATGCATTCATTGGTTGCTTCTTATATGTGTGCTCTGACTGGGGTTCAAACCCACAACCTGGTGTATGGGGAAAACACTCCAACCAACTGAGCTACTTGGCCAGGGTTATGCTAATTATTTTTAAGTTCTCCTTGTGCCTCCCATCACCTTAGTTACATTGCTTAAGGGATCAGGAACAATCAAGTTCCTGCAATGGGCATTTCCACTGTACTAGTTTCAACTTCTATGCAGGTGCTACCTCCCTGGCAGCCTGTTTTAAAATTAGTGTCATATCTTTAAGGAGACTGAGCCTGAGCGTCAGGTAATTATTTACTCAGCTGGGTAAGTGGCAGTCAATGGGAACAAGGCTAAATACCATGCATGGAAAGTCCCAACCACCAAGGGATAGTAGATGGTCAGGGTGGGATAGGAGGGCTGGCCTGTGACTGAAGGATGCCAACTCCTGCTCCCATAGGATGCAGCGGAATCTGAAGATGGAGATGCTAGCTGGATGTGGAGCTGGAATGTGCCAGGTGGTGGTTACCTGTCCCATGGAAATGCTCAAGATTCAGCTGCAGGATGCTGGGCGCTTGGGTGAGGCCTATCCCAACTTCATATGGAATCAATAAAGGCCATGATCAGAATAGATTTTTACACATCTGCACTCATTTGCTAGTCTGTTTGACCCAATCAGATTTATAGATTAGTAGAAGTTTTTATTTTATGGTTACCATTCTAGATTTTAACATTTCCAGCTCTAGAACAAAGAGCAGAAATGAGAATATTGATTTGGGAAGGACAGAAGTCTCACCCTAATATCCCTATCTTATTGCCTTAACATTTAGGCTTGATTTCCTAAATATCTTAAGAAATTTGTCAATGGCTTGCTCATGAACACTTCAGTAAATAGAAGCTCTATTATATAATGCTATAGAATTGGGGCTTTAGTGGGAATGCATAAAAAGAACCATCTCTATCCTTTTGATTTTCTCTGGAAGAGAAGTTTGGCTTTTGCTAAATCCTGGTCCTCTAAAAAATTTAGAGTGGAATAGGTACCAAAGCATATATTAAAAGCAATGATTTGCTGTCTAATAGGAGGCTAACCCTGGTGGGGTGGGACAGAAGGTTTCTCCTCAGAGCTAAACCACAATGTCTGAATGTAATAAGCCAACATGTCATGTGCCAGGTCTTCAATAAATGTCTGTTCCCTTTCCCTCCTCAATCCAACTGTGTGCTTTTTAGGTGGATCAGTCCAGCCTAAAGCAAATAAAACTAAAGAAAGAATACAGTTCAGACACTGGAAGGCCTTCACTGTTTTGCTTTGCAGAGTAAAAAGCTTTGTAATGTTTTGTTTTTCAACTTGCATAAGAAGTTTTAGTATTCCTAAAACATTTTAAAAGAGAAAGCTAGGATATGGGTAAATTAATTACATGCACCTAAAGAAGACATGGGAAAAATAAAATTCATTGATTAGAACTGTCTGAGGCCTGCAGCCCTAGATTATTAGCATAAAACAATATGCTGTCATTAGCTTCTTAGTATGAAATGCTGCCCTGATGGATATCAAACAAAACTGGGACATTAAATTGCTTTCTTTCAGCAAAAATCTATAATCTATGCAAAGCTTCTCACACACTGAGAATCAATATTCATACAATTTCAGTGCATTGAATCTTGTGATCATTAATGGGACTCAACCACATTTGAAATGCTTGTATTTAATATGCTCAGGAAAAAAAGAATTCCATTCTATTTATTAGATGTTTAACTCATTGTATTATGAGCTCCGAATTATTCAACTAAAATGGGTTGACATCTCAAAAATAAAATTCCATCAAATGATGCAGGGAATAAAGGACAGGATCACCTAATCTTAGAATGGTAGAGAGAGGAGGCTCTGTTGAAGTTTGAATTTTTTTCCTGTTGTATTATTTTTTAAAATATATTTTGATTTTTTTTACAGAGAGGAAGGGAGAGGGATTGAGTTAGAAACATCGATGAGAGAGAAACATCGATCAGCTGCCTCCTGCACACCCCCTACTGGGGACATGCCCGCAACCAAGGTACATGTCCTTGACAGGAATCGAACCCGGGACCCTTCAGTCCACAGGTGGACACTCTATTCACTGAGCCAAACCAGTTAGGGCTCCTGTTGTATTTTTGAGAGGGAGAGGAAGAAAGAAACATCAATGGGTTGCCTCCCACATGCACCCCAACTGGGGATCGAACCCATAACCTGGGTATGTTTTCTGACCAGGAATAGAATCTATGACGTGATCTTTTGGTGCACAGGATCACGCTCCAGCCAACTGAAGGAGATCGTGTTTTTTTAAATCCTCTACCAAGGAGTGAGGATATTTTTTACCATTGATTTTTAGAGAGTGAGGTTGGGCGGATGGAAGAGAAAGAGGGAGAAATATAACATTGATTGGTTGCCTCCTACATGCTCCCTCACTGTGGGCAGGTACGTGCCCTTGATCAGTAATCAAATCCTTGACCCTCTGGTGCACAGGCCGATGCTCTAACCACAGAGCACATGGGCTGGGGTTGAAGGAGAACTTTTAAACAAACAAACAAAAAAAAGAATTTGCTGTTTTACATCAGGCAGAAGACATATGAGATTCCTACATCCCAAAGACCCAACAGGATGAAACCATGTAAATAGGTTCAGAGATGGTTTAGAAATGAAAGACAAATTAAAAACACAGGAGGATGAACTGTGGAATTGGAAGCCATACTCTTGTGACTGTTTTGCAGGGCCTGTTGTGGCTTAGTTTGTGATGGGAAGTCTGTACTTTCCCTTTTGGCAGTCCATCAGCATGGTTCGGCCTCAGCACCTTTCTCTAGGTCCTACACCATTGGATCAGCTTCCACACACAAGCGTCCATCTGCCACTGTCATTGCCTGGGAGCTGCTTCAAAACCAGGGCCTGGCTGGTCTCTATAAGGGTTTGGGTGCCACTCTCCTCAGGTAAGACTTTCTTCCCAAACTTGACACAGAGGGCCCCAAGTGAATAAGGAGAGGAACAGAGGGCCAGAGGGATTGCTACCCCAACCTGCCTGTTTTCAAATATCTCTATGCTTCCTATTTTGTCCACAATTGAGCAGGATTACAGACTGGCTATCTGAAAGACATCTTTTAGGCCTCTTCTTCAGTAGCCTGGCCATATGACTATTGGGTGTTTTGTGGCCCAAAGGCACCTAGAATGTACTGTCTAAACAGGAATGTGGGTAATCTATAAGTAAATGACTATATACCCCCCTCATTTGACTGCTTCTGGGCCAAAATCCTTTTTTTTTTTTTTTAAAGAGGGAGTTCAATTAAAAAAAATATTGATTTTAGAGAGGCAGCAGGAAACATCAATTTGTTATTTATGCATTCATTGGTTGCTTATATGTGCCCTGCAGCCTCGCCTGGCCAGTGTGGCTCAATGGTTGAGCATTGACCTATGAACCAGGTGATGGTTTCAATTCCTAGTCAGTACACATGCCTGGGTTGCAGGCTCAATCCCCAGTATGAGGTGTGCAGGAGGCAGACAATCAATGATTTTCTCTCTCATTGATGTATCTTTCTCCCTCTCCCTTCCTCTCTGAAATCAATAAAAACATATCTTAAAAAACAACACCCGCAGCCATATTGGGATGATGATCTATCCAACTGAGCTACCTGGCTAGGGTGGGGATAAATTTTCTAGTCTCTGGGCAACAAACAGACTTCACCTTACTGCCCATCCCCTCAACACTTACCTTATAGCTCTTCACCAGCCACTTGCTCAGCTTAGTAACTCTTCCCTTAGCTTGCCTACCCATTTTTATGGAACACAACACCAGCCTTTGAATCTGCATCTGGCCTCATTAAGCTGCAGGTGCTGGGAAGGCAGAGGAAAGAACTGGGATGGTGGGGAAAAGCAAATCAAGCTCATCTCTTATGCTATCACCCCACATTATTTTGGGGTTCCAGAGCAGGAATACAGATATGTAAGGCTTGTCTCTGACCTATACTGAGCTCACTGTATGACCTTGGGTAGAAGCCCCAGTGGGGCATGAAACTCAGTGTTTTTCTTCCTCTCCTGCAGAGATATTCCCTTCTCCATCATCTACTTCCCTCTGTTTGCCAACCTCAACAACCTTGGTTTCAACGAACTTACTGGGAAGGCTTCCTTTGTTCATTCCTTTATGTCAGGCTGTGTTGCAGGTTCTATAGCAGCTGTCATAGTAACACCTCTGGATGGTAAGTGCCTGTAGTGTTGACTTGCTTTACAAATTAGTTACCTGTAGAGTCATTTATAGGATAAGTAGTTAATACTGCACTTTTAGGATAGAGACAAAACAGCCCCAACCTAAGAACTCTTGGGTCGTAACCTGTGGCCACTGTCAAGTCCACCCAGAGAACATGGAGTCTAGTTCTTATCACTGACAAATCCCCTTACTTTCTAGGTACTGATTTCACTAGCTTTTTGTCCCCTAATAGAGTTGTGAGCATCAGCTATAAATGTTGCTGATACTTTAAAATTGAAGGCTAAGGGCAGGAGCTACACACTATGAGACAATGCTTCCTCTATCTTTAGATAACAGTCAGCTCCTCTAACACAGGTGGGTCTTCCCATAGCATGAGTGAACTAAGGGATCGTGTAGTTTATAATTCCTTCATTTCATAAATGAGGCCCAAAGAGGGGAAGCTCAATTACATATCCCACAATGGTAGAGATAGCCTCAGGATTCAGTTTTATGTATGCTGGCTATAAAAGGAAACCTGACCACTTAATGTTAAGAGAGAACACCAAAAGCAAAATGTTCCCTCCTAATTTTAACTTTTGTTTTAGTTTTGAAAACTCGAATCCAAACCCTCAAGAAAGGTTTGGTTGAGGACAACTACAGTGGGATCACTGACTGTGCCAGGTGAGAGCCTCATATTCCTTTACAGATGTGGCTGGGACAGTTTCCTCTGTTGATGGGCACCTAAATTCAAGACAGAACAATTTTATCACTACACTACACTGAGGTCTGTATTTCTTTGAATTCTGTTGCTTTCCCTTACCTCTCAACAAAAGCAGGTTTTACTTAGAACTTTCTTCTTTGCATCCCGACATCTTTCTCCCAAAGTCTAGCAAATTGGGCCAATTTTCCATGGCCTGGACCCTGCTGCTTAGTAACCACACTGCATACACATAATGGGGGAGGCATGGCTCCCACATTCCTGTAGAAAGTGACACATGCTTTCAAAGAAAAGATGTACAAACGTCAAAGGAGAGGATGTCACTGAACGTTGCTTGGTGTGCTTCTGCTCATTCAGCTCACAGGACTCTTCTTTCTCCCCAGGAAACTCTGGATTCAGGAGGGACCATCTGCCTTCATGAAAGGAGCAGGCTGCCGGGCCCTTGTCATAGCCCCTCTCTTTGGGATTGCCCAAGGTGTCTACTTCATTGGTATTGGAGAACATATCTTAAAGTGTTTTGAATAAATATAGCTGGAATTCAGGTCCCTTCACTGGCTTCCATCTCTCTACCCACCATGTATTTTGTCCTCTAACTTGTAGGGCCACCTAAGTCTCAGAAGAAACAACCTTATTCTAATAAGCAAGCTGGCTACAGCTCTATTCTGCCTCAGAAGCCCCTAACCATCTACCTTTTAACAGGGGTAGTACATGCTTTGGTTGTATTAACTGTAGGACCTTAACAGACAGTGAAGATAGAAGAATTGTTTCTACATTTTACATTTCTATTTCACACCTCAAGCTCAGTATACTTGAGTCATTTGGAGGATTTAGTTTTATTATTTAAATAACTTAGGGTTAGTCCTAGCACTCATTTTGGGCAAAAAGAGAATCAAAAGTTCAAGGGAATCATATAAGTCCTCAAAGTCAGCACCTAGTTTAAAACCAACCAAATTCTTTCAAATTATGGATGGCTGAGGGATAAGGCCAACTAAAACCAAGCAGCCAGGGCAAAGTCAAGGCAGCCATCCTGCCCCATTTCCTTCTTCTGAAAAACAGGCTCTTAAAGACCAACTAGAGGCTCTTAAAGACCAACCAGTGGGGTCCCTCTGCCTCGCCTGAGGGATCAGGCTGAAACCAGCTCTCCCATATCCCCCAAGAGGTCCCGGATTGTGAAGAGGGTGCAGGCCAGGCTAAAGGACCCCATCAGTGCATGATTGGGGCCGGAGAAGGACTCGGGAGGTTGACCAGCCTAGGAGGGATCCAGGGCATGTCTGGCCCATCTCGCTCAAGTCCTGATTGGCCAGACCCCAGCAGCAAGCTAACCTAGCTGTCTAAGCATCTGCCCCTGGTGGTCAGTGCACATCATAGCAACTGGTCAACTGTCTGCCCCCTGGTGGTCAGTGCACGTCATAATGAGCAACTGAGCAGCCTTAGCATATCATTAGCATATTACGCTTTGATTGGTTGAACGGATGACCAGACAACTGTACACTTAGCACATTAGGTTTTTATTATATAGGATGTCTATGGAACAATGTTTGAAATAAAGTTGAACTAGTTGTAATCTCATCTTATAATTAGCAAAGGAAGCAGACAGGCTGTGATGAATAGTCTGTCTTCTACCTTTCTGTGTCCATTTCAAAACTGGCACGAAAATGAGTGGGAGGAAGAAAAGTTTTTAGGCTTAACACACAATGAAATGCTCTCCCCCTCAATCCTTGCAAAAAAACCTCCACACACCTTAGTTTCTTTTCTGACATTGCCAAAGCTAGTAAAACTATTTCCTCAATAAAGCTGTCAAACCCTTTAGGGGACAGATAATACTGAACACCTTATGTGTAAGTGTGGAAGACTACAAGGGGCTGAAAGGAACATAAAAGGAACACTTCTGAGTGAGGATCTGGTAAAAATGAGCAGAAAGTGCCAGTGGACCCAGGGAAGGTTAATGGTTTCAAGTACCAATAGATGTCAACCAAAAAAAGCTACTGAAATTTGGATAATGGTATCTTTTTCAGATAACCACACTAAGAATTTTACTCTCTCAAACCACACACTTAGAGTGTCTTGCATAATAAACTACAATTAAATTCACTTAAATGTTTTGTTTTCATAAATAAAGCCCCATGGCTTAGATTTTAAATCACATTTACAGATAAGGAGCATTTCTAAGTCCAAACAGGTATAGTGAAGCTACTACTGCTGGAAGGAATGCATGGCCCACATGTAAGCCTAAGGAGCAGAGACTTACCAGCAGAGCACACCATGCACATAACCTCTAGACTAGATAACTAGAAGCAGAAGAAGATCACAAGTTTGGGTAAAGTCCATGCAACAACCACCTGATTTCTTCACCTTCATGCTGTAGAACCAACTGAAAGTTGTGTTACTTTTAGATAAGCTAGAAGTAGGTTTCCTGATCATATTAAAAGAAACTTTCTCCCATTGTTAACAATTAGTCTAAGGGCATTAGTATAGAAAGATATCCACGAGTAAATACAGAGCATTAGAATAGCAAAGAAGAAGCTACATAGATCATCTTGTTTCTTCAAATATCAGAAACCTCTACATCATAGCAGTGCATGAATTCCACCTCCCAAAGGCTTAGTCCAAAAATTTCCTGTTGGCATTTGCACCAAACAAGGCTCCTCGTACTTCTGGCATCATCTGTAAAGAAATGAGATCTTTAATAAATAAGTGTTATTAATTGGAGAACTTGGAAAGAACTGCGCATCTTCTAAAATTTTTAATTAACTTATTGAGGTGCTACTGATTAATCAAATTATACAGGTTTTAGGTACACAATTCTATGATATATTATCTGTATATTGTACTGTGTGTTCACCACCCAAAGTCAAGTCTCCTACCATCGTCATTTATGAAAAACTGTAGATCTTAACACAGATGGCAAGTCATGAAAACATAAATGGCTTGGAAGAAAATCACAAAGCTAAAAGCATCAAATCTGTCCTTTACTTATCCAAAGCACTATCATGGAATCCTCGGTGAGAAACTTAACCAATAAAAAATTTTGGGTTAAGACTAACTGCTTTAAAGGAGACAAAGAAGAAGGGAAAAAAAAACTAAGAAACTAAACGTGGCCTAGCTGGTGTCACTCAATTGGTTGAGCATCACCCTGTGCACCAAAGGTAGCAAGTTCAATTCCCAGTCACAGCACATACCCAGGTTGTGGGTTCAATCCTTCGTTAGGGTGAGTGCAGTAGGCTACTGATCAATACTTCTCTCTCTCTTTCCCTCTCCCTTCCTTTCTCTCTAAAATCAATAAAAATATTAAAAACAAAACGAAAAACTAAAGGCATTACTGCCTAAAGCTTCTGTTGTGTTGTGATGGAAGAAGAACCTGTTAACAGTTAAATCTCATGATAATATTCTGTATCCTACATTCATTTCAAAAAATATTTAGTGGATGCCTATGTATCAAGCAGAAAACATACAATGCAAGCTGTGCTGAGGTACTTGTTATTGCAACGGAAAATCCTTAGGATTTAACCTCAAACTTCTAAGGCTGCGTTCAACAGAGAAGCCACTAGCCACAGTGGTTGCTGTGCATTTGTAATGTGGCTAGTGCATATAATGAACTGAATTTTTAATTTTACTTAATTTAAATATCCATTTGTAATAAATGGCTACTCTATTGGGTAACAAAGCTGTATGGTTGAAGTTACAAGACTATATACTCAACATCAAAGTGCTTAGCTACAAGACAAATTAGCAGTAGACCACCACTACTGGGAGATGCCCAGCACATTGAAATAATTGAAATTTCCTGCCTTGTTTCCAAATAATTTATTTGTGCAAACATAGGAATATTTGAAGAGCCAACAGCCCATGGTAATTTCTTTAAACAAGTATTTACTTTAGTTGCCATAATTCTTGCTGGAGAAAGAACTTTGGCCAGCATATCCACTTGCAGTAAATGTATACATGATTACTCCTATATAAACAAAACCCTTTTTCTGACCCCAAATCTCCCTCATATAAATGGTACTGACTCAGTAAATACCACTAAATGCTTAATCCCATACCTGTTAAGAAAATGTCAAAAAAATATGAATAGAGCAACAAATACCAGTGAATGGATGTTTTCTCTGTATCACTTCAAAGTAACAGACCAACTAATGGAAGTATTCCCACACTCACCTGCTGAGCTATGAGATCCAGTCGGCTTTCTAGGGTATTGGAAACTTTTATTTTACGATCCCCATTATAGATTTCAACTCCACCAGCTCTACAAAAAAACAGGGGAAATAATTTTTATAGATTTCAGGAAGATAGGAAAGTTTTGGGGTATGGAATGTCTAAATACTACACGGGTCCAGGCCGGTATGGCTCAGAGGTTGACCATTATGAACCAGTAGGTCAGGGTTTGACTTCTGGTTGGGGCACATGCTCAGGTTGTAGGTTCGATCTCCAGTGTAGGGCATGCAGGAGGCAGCCAATCATGATTCTCTCTTACCACTGATGTTTCTATCTCTCTTTCCCTCTCTGAAATCAATAAAAATCTATACTAATAAAAGGGTAATATGCTAATTAGACCAGGAGACCATCCAGACGTCCTTCTGGACAAAGCCATGGTGGCAGGGTCAAGGCAGAGGCGGTTAGGGGTGATCAGATCAGGAGGGGAGGGCAGTTGAGGGTGATCAGGCCGTCAAGGGGAGGGAGAAAGTTGGGGGCGAGCAGGCTGGGTGGGGGGGCAGTTGGGGGAGAGCAGACCAGCAGGCAGAGTGGTTAGGGGCGATCAGGCAGGCAGGCAGGCAGGTGAGTGGTCAGCGGTCCCAGATTGTGAGAAGGATATCCTGCTAGCTAGACATCCCCTGAGGGGTTCCAGATTGGAGAAGGTGCAGGCCGGGCTGAGGGATACCCTCGTCATGCATGAATTTAGTGTACCGAGCCACTAGTATCTCTATAATATAAAAGCCTAAGAAACTGAATGACCGGTTGACTGGTCACTATGATAAGCACTGATGTTCAATACATGTGATAGGGCTCCCCCTGTCTGGATTGGGTTTGTGGGAATCAGGTTCTCCCCTGTTTGGATTGGGCCTGCAGGGATCAGGCTCCCTCCTGTCTGGATCAGGCCTGTGGGGATCGGGCCAAAATCAGCTATCCAACATCCCCCTAGGGGTCCCAGATACCGAGAGGGCTCAGGCCAGGCCTACGGACCCCACTATGAAGGCCCCTAGTATTTTAAATAAATAAATAAATAAATACTGCAAGGGGCCAATAAATATAAGCAGTAAGCTTGAATAAATTTAAAAAGCTTCTTAGGATTTAAGGTATGGGTGTTAATAAATGTCATTTACCAAATGACTGCTATATGTCAATTTGATTTTCTTAATTCTAACAACCAGCACATCAGAAGGGGGAGGATTTAGTCCTAGTTTACAAATTAACAGATAAAGGATCCTCATCTGAATGTTTCCTCGAGGCCCTATTCTGCCAATTACCAGGGGAATTGATAAGGCAAAACTGTGTGTCAGATAAAAGATTGTACCAAACCTTGTACCAAACTCCCTCTTAGAAAGTCCTGCCTCTAGCCATACCTCCTTTTATCATTCCATTCCTCAGTTTCTCAGCACTTAATAGGCATAAGGCAAAAAGGGTCAAGTTCTATTACATGAGCCTCAGGGAATTAAATTCTTTTGCTATACCAAAATTTTACTTTTATCAAATATTTCTTAAATAAGCAGGCTATGACACAAAGATAAGGTTTTGCAAAATTTCTTTGGGAAATTTTAATGGACTGTTACCTTATTATTATTTTCTTACTTCATCCTCCCTCCCAGTCATTGTCTAACCTGACTAATAAGGAAGAACCACAACAGAATACTAATAAAAAAAAACAACCACACTTCTATCCTTAAGGCAAAGAGTGCCTTGGAGAAAACTCCCTTTGCAACAGGCCTAGTACAAAGGTCGTTCTCCCAGTGCAGGAAAGCCAGATGTTAAAAGCAGAAATACTTCTTACATCTCTTCAGGTAGATAGACCTCCTGATCAATTTGGACATCAACATCTTTATTGGTGGCGATTTTGTACATAGGGATTGCTTTTTGCACTGCAGCCTGGAAAAGCAGAAAAATTAGAGGTTTTAACAGAAACTCCCCCCCCCCCCAAATAAAATTAAAAATCCACCAATTATACAAGCAGCTATATATTTCAGGTAAGAGAATAGATGAATTACTAATGGAATGTAAAATAGTACAGCCATTATAGGAAATTGTGTGATAATTCCTTAAAAAATTTAACATAGAGTTAAATGATCCAATAATTCTACATCTGGGTGCATCCAAATAAGTAAAAGCAGAGACTCAAACAGATATTTGTACACCAATGTGCATGGCAGCACTATTCACAGCAGCCAACAGCGAGAAAAAACCCAAGTGTCTTTTGGCAGATGAACAGATAAACAAAATGTGGTGTGCACATACAATTCAGCCTTAAAAAGGAAGGGAATTCTGACTCATGCTACAATACAAGATGAACCTTGTCAAAGTGAACTAAGACAGCAGGAAAAATACTATATGATTCTACTTATATGAGGTACCTACAATAGTTAAATTCACAGTGACAGAAAGCAGAATGGTGGTTTCTAGGGGCTGAGGATGAGGGGAATGGGGAGTTAGTGTTTAATAGGGATAGAGTTTCAGTTCAGAAAGACGAAAATGTTGTAAAGATGAATGGTGGTTACTATATGATCCAACAATTCTACATCTGGGTATATCCAAATAAGTACAAGATGGTTGCATAACAATTCATGTACTTACTGTAATAAAAGCAACTGTACATTTAAAATGGTTAGCTTTTTGTTATGTACTTTTTACCAATTTTATAAAGAAAGGAGCTCACTGGGGGAAAAAACAGATCAAAGTGAATTTTTACTATACTGCAATTAGTGTGATAAAACATAATTAGTGGAAAGTCCTTTGAGCAATACTGTATACACTCTACAAATGTAAATGACATTTTTCTCTGAAGGAACTTTAATGTTTTTCTCTGACAATATTACCAGTTGAGATTTATGCATATACTCTACTCTTCCCTGCTCCTTAAATGTAATGTAGCACCACTTTGAAGAAAAATTCATGACACTGGATGTTAATACTTTATTTAGTTTCAAGAAGAAACTTGCTTAACAACTAGCATTATCATTGTGTTATCTAGAAATGGCCAGTGGCAGCTGGACCTGTTTCCATAGCAAGATTATCACCCCGGTGAATATCCCTCTGTTGTAGAAGTTCATAAACAAGGCTGTTAGCACAACATGGATCCAAGTTACTGACACGGTTTATAAACTAGAACCACAATTTATTAATTTATCATGGAGACTAAGGGGAATGAACACTATGTAATCTGGCTGGTACATTTTCTTCCCTAGGAGAAAAGATATTTGGAGAGACAAATTATAGTAAGAATGAAAATATATCATGTATTATAAATATGATTGCTAAGGGCCTAAGTGAAATCAAGGTATATTGAAGAATTTTAATCTCAAGAGCAATTTGATAGCACAGAATCATAGCTAGGGGAGTACATTCTATGACTTGTGGTTTACCAGCCACAGACTCTTTCAGCACAGTGTGTCAACCTTCTACTACAACCTAGGTACATGTCATGGAACCAGCAGGTCACCCTCCAGACCAGGAAACCTTCTCTCTTGGAAAGGGCATGGAAGAGCACCTTAATATTTGCCCCTGGGACTACAGCTATGTTTACACTGCTGATCAACCTCTTTTCTGGTAGCCACCTTCTTTCTCTAGGTATAGAAATGTATTAGGTTAGAGCAAAGCCTTGCTGGTCTGAGAGCAGTTTGCCACTTTAAGATAGTGTTAACTGTTTGCTGAATTCTACTAGGTGCTGCCTCTATTGTTGCATTTTCAGAAGATTACAGTATTCCAAAGTCTCCAGAAAGGGGGGGAGGGTACTAATTTAAATGGCAACATGACCTCTTTAAGAAATTAGAAGCTGAGGTCACTTAAATGAATATCTACTATGTGTTAAAACTCCTCTAATCTCCATGGTTGAGCTGTCATCTAAAGATCAGACACTCAGAAACTTAGGAGAGCATTTCATCCCTAAGTTCTTATCTTTTTTTTAAAAAGGGGTTTCTTTCTTTAAGCTCTTTACCTTTACCAGAGGAAAATCCTGTTTCCGGCAACAAACAATCATCCGGGGCTCCAATAACTGGTACAAACCCTATGACACAATCAGATGCAATTATTAAGGAATAAATAAACAAGAATGTTTTTATGATTCTTCCATCTAGTTTGGAAAAAAAAGTCCCCTTGTAAATTTCCCTAAAAGACAGCGAATACGAAACAAGGAAACACAATCTTGGTATCATAAACCAAATAAATATACCCACTGCTCAGGTGGTAGAAACAAAATTTATATGGGAATTTTATCTTATATCAGCTAAGTTGAAGACAAATATTATTGTAATTAGCATAAGTAAAATAAGGATTCACAGCCAAGGAGTATAGACTTAAAATGTATACAGCCTTTGGTCTGAACCTCAATATCAAAAGCAAGTATTAGTGGTAAAATCAAATTAGGAAAACTAATTTAAATTTTTAAAAGTTAAAGTTAAAGCCCAGCCGGTGTGGCTCAAGGGCTGAGTGTTGACCTATGAACCAGGAGGTCACAGTTTGATTCCTGCTCAGGCACATGCCCCCAAGGCAGGCTGGATCCCAATGTGGGGCATGCAGGAGGCAGCCAATCAATAATACTCTCTCATTATTGATATTTCTATCTCTGTGTCTCTCTCCCTTCCTCTCTGAAATCAATAAAAATATATTTTCAAAAAAAGAAGTTAAAGCTAAAGATAGCAAGCAAATTTGACCCTTGAGTTATATAAAAAATTAATAAATATAAAAGAGTGGTAAACCTGGAAGTTTTACTCAACCTGACAGACATTACTGTCTTCTCATGCAGTATACATTTCTCTATTAGAAAAGGAAAAGAGCAAAAGAAAAGAAGCTAAGATGAGAAAAAAAGAAAAACAGAGCTGGCCTCTAACATATTTTGTAAATTTTTTAAGGTCTATGGCTATCAACTGTAATAGACCTGGTCTATACGGGTACCTGGAGGACCAGTCCATCCAGCAGCACTTGGTATCTAGTTGTATCTTTTACCACCTTGCCGAGTCTCTGTTTTGCTTCATTTAGTAGGTCCTACAATGAGTGGAAAAGAAAAAAGTTATTTACACATTGTGAGGCTGATACTAGCTCATGTGGTTGCTTCAGTTTATTGCTATGCTTCCATTCAATACATTCTCTGAGATATATGATAAACCAGATGTTGTCCTAAGTACGTTGATACAAAGAAGCACGAAGCAACATCATGGCTCCAAGGAGGTCACACTCTAGCTAACTTAGAATATCTCAGATTATTAATCAGTTCAGAAATCAACACAACTGACTAACATGGAAAGAGTTATATAATACAGATTTGAAAAGCAAGCTATTAAGAGTTATATAAGATGATTCTATTTTTTATTTAAAGGAAAGAAAAACAGGTAACATCTGGATGAAGATGTTACCAAATAATGAGTTATCTGCAATAATTCCCTGCTTACCTCTAAGAGGCTAGATTATCAACAATTTTAATATTCTTTATGTTAGTTTGAAAGGTAAATTATGATCAATAAGGTTACGAACCACTAATATCCTAGTGACACTCTTTGATTCTAAATTTAAACAACTTCCTTATTAGACTCTGGCTCTCATGCAGCTTTTCCAAAGAGATATATGTAAATTACTACAGTTGGCATGTTAGCTTACATATCAGTATTTTACGAATGTGCCAGGGCAAACTGTCCACTTGACCCTAACTGCCTTTATGGAGTCCAAAAATAACAGAATTCTGGACTTGGAAAGCAGGAAACCAAAAGTTATGATGTCAACCTCAAAGTCATGTCCTCTTGGGTCCTGCCTAGTTTGAAGAGTTAGCAGACATCCCTCAAAGACATTTCTATCTCATCACTTTTTAAACCACAACATTAGAAATTTCTACTTCAAGATCAATGGATCAGAATTTAAATGTGTTTTTCATCTCCCTTAAAACACACACACACACACACAAATTGTGAAATCTACTGAAGTGATAAAGAGCCATCATTCATCCAATACATATTTTGTGTTAGGCAGTATTCTTGTCATTTTAACTTAGGTTACCTAATTTAATTCTAAATAAGCTTCAGGTATATTTTTTCCATTGTACAGAAAGCTAGAGGCCCAGGAGCATCCCTCAGCCCAGCCTGCGCCCTCTGGCAGTCCAGGAGCCCTTGGGGGATGTCCAACTGACCCATGGGGAGCGGGCCTAAGTTGGCAGACATCCTTAGCACTGCCGTGGAGGCAGGAGAGTTCCTGCCACCACCACTGCACTCACCAGCTGTAAGTCCCGGCTCAGGGCTTCTGGCTGAGCAGTGCTCCCCCTTTGGGAGCTCACTGACCACCAGAGGACAGCTCCTGCATTGAGTGTCTGTCCCCTGGTGGTCAGTGTGCATCATAGCAACCAGCCATTCTGCTGTTCAGTCTATTTGCATATTAGCCTTTTATTATATAGGCTGCAGTGAAACAGACATTCAAACCTCAAAGAGATTCAAAAGCTCTTAAACCTGGAAAGCATCTGGGTAGGGAAGGAAAAAGGATAAACAGCAGAGAAAAATAACTAAAAGACTGCAACAGAGACCAAATTTGGTAGCAAAACACCTTGCCTGTTTCCTTTTCACTTTCACCCTGGTTCTCTATTTTTCACCTTCCTTTTATCTTTTGTCAATATCTTTGTTCAAACTGCTTGACAACTTCCTTTTGTAATTTCTTACTCTATGGATAAAGCTAGAAATAAAATGTTTTAAAATAGTAAAATCATGCTCTAGCTGGTTTGGTTCAATGGATAGAGCATCATCCTGTGGAATGAAGGGCCCTG
The DNA here is from genome assembly GCA_004026665.1 of Murina feae. NCBI lineage: Eukaryota > Metazoa > Chordata > Mammalia > Chiroptera > Vespertilionidae > Murina > Murina feae. Next base: position 1,970 of record PVJC01033513.1, on the reverse strand, counting down.
GGCTCGATTCCTGGTCAAGGGCACGGGTGGTGGGCTCAATCCCCAGCATGGGGCATGCCGATCAATGTTTCTCTCATTATTGACGTTTCTATCTCTCTCTCCCTCTCCCTTCTCTCTGAAATCAATAAAATATATATATCTTTGTTCATAGCAGCACAATTTACCATAGCTAAGATTTGGAATTAGCCTAAGTGCCCCTCAGCAGATGAATAAATTAGAAAACTGTGGTACATCTACACAATGGAATAGTATGCTGCTGTAAAAAAGAAGGAATTCTTACCATTTGCAGCAACATGGATGGTACTGGAGAGCATTATGCTAAGTGAAATAAGCCAGTCAATGAAAGAAAAATACCACATGATCTCACTTATTTATGGATAATAAAGACCATTATAAACTGATGAACATAAATAGATACAGAAGCAGAACAGCATTGAACAGACTGTCAAAATACAGCTGGAAGGCTGGGGAGCGTTGGGGGGGAGTTAAGAGATCAACTGAAGGACTTGTATGCATGCATATAAGCATAATCAATGGACACAAGACACTAGGGTAACGTGACCAGACGTCTTGCTTTTGGCAGGACAGACCCGATTTTTAAGAGCTTGTCCCGCGCCCCGCGGCATTTTTAAAAAGTCCCAATTACTATTTGTAATATTTTAAGTAATAATAAAAAAAGAGAGAGAGAAAAAGAAGAAAAAAGACACTCCCCCCCACCCCACCCCTCACCCCGTCAATGGTGTACCACTTTAAATCTGGTCACCTTACACTAGGGGGTAGGGGAAGAGGGTGGAAGGTCAAGGGAAAAAAATGGAGACTTATCTAATACTCTTTGTAATACTTTAAGCAATAAAACAAAATTTAAAAAAATATATATCTACTCTAATAAAAGAGTAATATGGAAATTAACCATCTCTCTGAGACACCTAAGCCACGCCCACCAGCCAATCAGAATGGCTATATGCAAATTAACCCAGCCAAGATGGAGGCCGGCGGCCATGGAGCGAGCAGAGGTGGGTGCGGCGTGGGCAGCAGCGGGGGTGGGGGGCAGGGCGGGCAGCAGCAGGTGTGGCCTGTCAGGGTGCGGCATGAACCTGTGTTGACCTGAACAAGGTCCCCAAGACCCTGGAGTTCTTCGAGCTGCTGGGACCAGACTACGGGGCCGGCTACGAGGTGGGCGTCTTGCTCCCCATGGAGCCTCTGGATGGGTTCCCCGTCAACGGCCCTGCGGGGGCCCCGAGCTGGAGCCTGGGCTCTTTGAGACGCCGGTGGCGATGGGGGGAAGCCTACTGTACCCTGAGCCCTGGAGTGCCCTGGGCTGTCCCGTGACCAAGAAGCCGTCCTTGGCTTCGAGAGGGCACAGGCCAGGCTGAGGGACCCCTCCATGCCAAGTGCACAAATTTTTATGCACTGGGCCCTAGTATATATATAAAATATAATAGCAAAATCCATTTAAAGCATGCATGTGCTTTTATGTACATGTGACCTTATTTGTTCTATCATTACAGAGTGTTTCTTCACCCTGCCATGTCTTTTGTTTACTGTAGTTTGCTAAACTATAAATAACTAGATAGCAACAAGTTAGATTGCAAAGGGTTACAAAGTGTCTTCAGAACTAAAATTATATGTGTATTTTCACAACTCATTATAAATTAGAATAATTAAAACTTCAACTGTATATAGAATTCAAGTTCATGCTACAGAATACTTGGACTGTACATCTGTTCTAACAGGACCAAAACACTAACAGTTCACACAGGTCAACCTCTTCAGTTCCTCAACAGCACACTCCTCAAGCCATTCCAATCTAGCTTTCTACCCTCATCCAAATGAAACCACTCTGGTAAAAGTCAGAAATGACATCTTGATTTACCAAATCAAAAGATCACTGTGCTTTTTCCTACTCTGATTCCTTGAAGCATAAGATACTATATTAGATTACCATTGTGTTCAAGTTTTTTGTTTTTTTT